>VDFB02298256.1:0-122081 GCA_007258455.2 Sequoia sempervirens
CCACTCTCTCCCACCCTCTCCCACCCTCTCTCCCCTATACCTTTAACCTTGAAACCCTAAACCCTTATAACCCTCTACCATAAAACATTAACCCTTAAACCCTCTACCATATACCCTAAACCCTAAACCTTTAACCCTCAAACCATCTACCATCTACCATTAACCCTTAGGTCTATGTGTACACAAATTAGAAATCCGATTTGTAGAACTAAAATCATACCGTTACAAAACATCCTAAATTTTTTTCAAATGAATCAGATATCAGATTATAATGGATATAGGATTTGTGGGCCATAGAAAATCCTCATGTGGGTTGTTTTGTGCATTCCAATGGACCCTACATTCTATTTGTAGGCAACACACACATGATTTCAAAAAGGAAGAGACAAAGATCAACTTTTTGGAGCATCTTCTACTCAAATTTGTCATAAGCAATGATTTTTTTGCAACTTTTATGAGGTATAATGGGGAGCAGTAGTCGTCAGAAGCAAAAACGTAAGAGAAATCTTACAAAAGAACAAATTGAAGCATATAGACAAAGAGATAGAGAAGGTCATAGGAAGAGAAGACAAATTATGTTAAATATTGGTGAACCTAACCCCTATGGTCTTTCAAGTGAAGAGGAAATTGAAGATGTTCAAGGTGAAAATGTTGGAATTGAATATGTTGAACATGATATTCAAATTAGGAATGAAATTATTGAAATTGATAATGAAAATGTTCAAGGTGAAAATGTTGGATTTGAAGATGTTATGATATTAGAAATTGATAATGAAAATGTTCCAAAGGTGAAAATGTTGGTTACAAGATGTGAACAATGATATTGAAATTAGAGATAGAAATTATTCAAATTGATATTGAAAATGTTCAAGGTGAAAATGTTGGAAATGAAGATTTTGAACATAATATTGAAACAAATTAATTATGTTTCACTAGATTACATGAGAAATGAAAACCTTGTGTGGAAGAAAGACATATTCAATTTCAAGACCTTCAAGAACCCCTAAATGGTTACTTGAATTTGATGAGAACTTTATAAACAATTTTGAAGGCAATAGGTCAACACGAACTATTAGGTTGTGGGCTAGAAGAATTTTCAACCAATATGTTAGTGATAAGACATTGACCGAGCAATGCCAAATTTTTGTACAATTGCTAAAGATGCAAAAGATGAGACCTTTGCTAGCCAAATTGAAGATTCGTGTGAACAAGAAGACCGAAAAAAATTCTATTATTGTCAAAAATATTTTTAATGCTCTCAATTCTATTGGAAAAAGTAACAAGGAAAAGGATAAGAGAGCTGCTCGGAGAGTCATTACAACTGCCCTAGTAAGCCATCAATTGAAAAAGGTTCGCTTTATGAGACAAACATTGATTTTGACATAAATCGTAAAAATTTGGATAGAGCACTTGTAAGAAGAGAAAGAATAGATGATCCTATTCAAAATGATACATGGGATTTTTTTGAGAGGCTTCCACGTGTTGATAAGAAGCTAACTAATAATGTAAAGCAGGTAATTCAACAATTTTGGCATGATAACTCTAGGGTATCACCCAATGCAAAGGATGTTTTAAAGTTAAGAATTGGCAATCGAGACCATACACCACATCCTAAACATTTCTTGGAATCAAGGAAAACAATGTTGTTCAAAAATTTTATTGAAACATATCCAAATATGGAAATATCGCAAAATACTTTTGAGGGTTTGAAGCCATTTAATTGTGTGCCTCTTAAGATTAATAATACTTTTTGTTGCAAATACCATGTGGAGTTTTCAATGTACCATGAGCTATTATGCTATATCCATTCTACTTTGCATACTAATGAAATGTTACAGGAGTGTGGTGCAATGCATCTTCCGAAATCATCAAGGGACTTGCTATATCTATTTTTATGTTCTAGAGATGATGGTTGCTTTTTCTATAGAAATGATTGTTTAAATGCAAAGTGCTCACAATGTGGTGGCTTGTCAAAGTTTGTTCAATGATTTCACGAGAGTTCCGAACATGAATTTGGAAAGAAGCTTGTTGAGAAAAAGAGATATGAGATAGTCAAATATACTTTGCAAAGTGGAGGTGAAGGTTCTAGATGTGAGTTGGTTACAAAAGAATGCAGTGTTGCTTATTTTATTTTAGATTTTAAGGACAATCTTTTCTACAAGTATGGAAGGCATAGTCATAGGTCTCAGTGGTTGGATCAACAATTTAGGATGTGTAAGGACTCTTTTCCGATTGGCACTATTATATCAGTGGTTGATTTTGCAGAAAACTACACATTGCAACCACAAAACAAGGTACAATGTCAGTATTACAATTCCATTCAGATTGCTATTTTTGTCCACATAAGGTTTAGACATGCACCTGATAGTACAGAGGAGGATCGAAAGATAATCAGAGAGTATCATTTTTATATGAGTGATGATATATCTCACTCGTCCGAGTATGTCCAACATTGTTTTGAGATTTTTTTTGAGTTCTTGCAGGAGCATGATATAGCACTGGGCTGACATCTAATTTGGTTAGATAATTGCATAGGTCAATTCAAGAGTTCTCATATGTTTTATTGGTTGAGTAGAATGCATCTAGAGAGGGGTCTACCTCATATTTGGAGTTTTTTTGAAGTTGGACATGGGAAAGGGGAGCATGATGGAGCAAGTGCATGCGTAAAGAGAGCTCTAGTTAAGGAGAAATTGAAGATTTCAGGAGAAAAATTCAGTGATGCGCATTCTATTGTTGATTGGTGTAGTTCAACATTATCACAAGGAGGGACACTTGATTCAACAGTGTGTAGATTATTTTGTTTCATTGAGGAGGGTACAGTGGGAGGAAGATTGGATTGTCATACAATCAAAGATTCTTCAAAGATGCATTCATTTTGAAGCTCAGATGCAGGCACATGGACCATTTGGACACGAGAGTTGGCTTGTTTTTGTCAGAGTTGTATTCAGTGCGAGTGGGAGGATACATGGGTACCACAATATCTAACTCCTTTATCTCAAACAATATCCATGACAAATAACACAATGGAAAGTTCAGTTGATTACGACCTACTTTTAGATCTACTACAGCTAGGACATATTTTTGTAGTTGTTGTGCCGCAGGGGAATGACGAGAGATCAGACTATTGGTTGGCTCGATGTGTGCGGGTAAAGCATAAGCTAACACAACCGATGGAAGATGATGATGGTTTTGTGTATCCTACAAGTTCAGTTGTGGTTGCAGGAACTTGGTTGTGAACATACATGATTAGAAAGAATGGCATACCTACATTTGAAGACTACGAGAAACACAAAACCATTCTCATGTATTCACACCTTTTTATAGCAACAAATGTTAAGTTGTTGAAGCATCATGCCAGAACAAAAACAAAACAACTATGGACACTTAGTAATGCTGATCATGAAGCAATATTGGATACTCTTAAGCAAAGAGATGATGCTTTAGGCACACTTGAATAGCATTTTCAAGAATGGAAGGTACAATGCTTATGTTCATTATGATAAGTTAATTAGTGTTCTTTATTTAATACTGATATTTTATATACTATTGCAATGTAGGTGTCTTTAATAGTGATATTTTGTATGCACTTTTGTGATATTTTTGGCAAGATTGATCATGGACCTACTACAACAATAGCCATCTCTAATCCTTTCGAAGAGGCATGGGACAGATTAGAATAATATAGATTGGTTATTCTAAGCATCTTTTATAGTTTGCATCACCAACTCATCATCATTCAGGTTGTTTAGATTAATATAGATTTGTTAGTCTAAGCATCTTTTCTATTGTGACAATACAGATTTCTCATTTTCCAACTTTTGCGATATTCCTAGCACGATTGATCATGGACCTACTGCAACAATAGCTAGCTCTAATCCTTTCGGAGAGGTATATGATAGATTACAACAATATAGATTGGTTATTTTAAGCGTCTTTTATAGTTTGCATTACCATCTCATCATATTTTGTGTCATTTAGAATAATACAGATTGGTTATTCTAAGCATCTTTTATAGTTTGTATCACCAATTCATCATCATTCAAGTTGTTTAGATTAATATAGATTTGTTAGTCTAAGCATCTTTTCTATTGTGACAATATAGATTTCTCATTTTCCCACTTTTGCAATATTCCTGGCACGATTGATCATGGACCTGTTGCAACAATAGCCAGCTTTGATCCTTTCAGAGAGGTATGCAATAGATTACAACAATATAAATTGGTTATTCTAAGTGTATTTTATAGTTTGCATTACCATCTCATCATATTTTGTGTCATTTAGAATAATATAGATTGGTTGTTCTAAGCTACCTTGATGGTTTGTACAGGTGCTTGTCGGTCGAACATGAACATACTACTATTATTACGTACCTTGAATGCCTCCAATGAGGAAAATTTTGTAAAATTTGAATTCTCAAAATTGAAACAATGTGAAATGATTATGGTAGTATAGACAATCTATACTGATGATGTTTTAAATATAGGTCAAAATGTTTAGCATTGTATAAAAGTATAAAGTGTGCCTTCTCTCACTCGCTGGGTTTGTAAAGGGGATACGTTTTTGTACTTAATGGGAGCTATTAAAGGTTTTCTTCACAGTTCTTTCTGTGATGCTCATTTAGACTAGATTTTATAATATCTCACATTTATATATAATAAATTAGTGGCTTCGCTTTTGCTCCTCAAATCCAACTTGGGTGCAACTTCATTTTTAGCAACTTTCATGAGGTTTTTAAGGAAATCAATGTTTCCAGCCTTGCCACACCCTATAAATTCATCAAACACATCTATTAGGACTTGCACAAGCTTGATCCAATTTTAAATCTTGTTTCCCCCACGTTTCATTGACATTAGCAAGTTGTAACCACCATTTTTTGGTGCAGGAGCACCTACACCACAATATCATTGTGGATCATTTCAATGATTAAAGTGTTAATATTTTGATTTTTTGTCTTTAATGAGATCTAATATAGTCCTAATGGTCATGTATTAGGAGGATTTTTTTAGGTTTTAGGGTCAAAAAAAACATGGAGATCCCAACTTGTCCTAGTTGTTCCTTTGTAGCCTTTGAAGGAAAAATTAGTAAATTTGTTTAGGGACAAGCAAGAATAGTGTTTTGAACATGTAATGATGCTATTTCAAGCCATTAAGTGAGGTCTTAGTAAAGTTAGAAGTAGAAAAGTGCAACATTTCATTATGAGTCATATTAATGTGAAAAATGTTTGTATTTTGGCCTTCAACAGTCATTAAGGTTTCAAAAGTCAGTTAATATTGGTGGTTAAAGGCATTGGGAGTTAGATTCCAAGGCATAGCAATGTACTTAAGGCCTTCAAGGGCTCGAGACAGGTTTGGTTGAAGGAGTTTTTTTCTTTGAATCAATAAAGTTTCAATTGCTTAGTTCATATTTTACTGTTTTTCTTGTGTTTTATGTCCATGCACAAGCCATTCAAGCATTTTTGTATCAAAAATTTATGTAGAAACATTATTAAATGTCTTGAATTTATTCTGAATTCTTAATAGAGGGTTTCTTTATTCATTTTGTGCCTCAAAACTCAGACTTTCTTTAGACGGGTTCCTGAATAGGGGAATAAGAGTTTTACAATTTTAATGGCTTGAATCTCATCCCACCTACTGTGTGCCAATGTGAATAGGTGGGATGAGTTGGTAGGGCTTAGGAAATGATATTTCAAGAGTGGAAGGCATGGAGAACTGGGTTTTGAAATAAGATGAAGAGTTAAAGGTCTAAAAATGGTGGGTTTTTTTCACTTGAAAATAGAGTTTTTACCCTAGGGTTTGCAAAAATATCTAAGATACCATAATTTTATTTGTTTTATAAGCATATTGGGGCCTAAATAAAGGTGTATAAGGTGGTGGAAAAGTCTGAAAGGTTGTGGAAGTGCTACATCTAATAAACCGTCAAGAATTACACTAAAAACAAGGGTTTTCTGATTTGATGGTTACAGGTCCGTACAAATGGAATCCAATTGTAGAATATTTATTTTCCTAGGAATTTATTTGCTGCCCCAAGGTTTCAAGGGTCTGTGTGGTGTTTGAAGGTATGTTGCTTTGCATTTTTGGGATAATTGAGTAGCCTTTTCAAGGGTGAATGTATAGCAAGTCAACATTGGTCCAAAGGAGTCTATGTTGTTTCTCATATATGTTGTGTAACTTGGATATGGGTGTTTGAATCAATCATGTGTTGGTTTGGTGTTTTGGAAAATTGTGGAGTAATTGGACAAAAACTAGTTTCTCACTATTACAAGGGTTTAAGGGGGTTAAAGAGGGAAATGTGTATTTAGTTGCTTGTCAAGTCTTAAGGGAGTTTTGGACTATCCAAAGAGGTTAGACAGAGATTCTGTAAGCCTCACGGTCTTTGAGAAATAGCCCTTCAAAGATTGATGCCTTTTAGCACTTTGGACTCTTAAGGGAAATCATCAGTCTAATGTAGCTCAGAGTGATTTGGCGTATTTGGTTACAAAAGAGAACCATACCTAGCATAAACATACCCATCCAGACGTGTTGGAACAATCCGTTTGGTCGTACGATTTGCGGAATGAAAGTTGCACCACTTTGCAACTTTACACTGCTTGCATCTGGCAACTTTTCCCTCCATTGAAAAGTCATCACCATAGGAAAATGCCTTAGAGATAGAAAAAATCGAGAGAGGTTTTTGTAGATGGTCCCAACACGATCCCATAGCCTTGGGCCGAGGGAAGTCACGTAAGCCTCCACGGTCTACGAGAAATAGCCTTAAAGATTCTTTGCCTTTTAGCACTTTGGACTCTTAAAGGAAATTGTCGGTCAATGTAGCTCAGTGATTCAGTGTATTTGGGTAGAAGAAAAATATGACCATAACTAAGCGTAAGCGTACCCATCAAATGTGTTGGAGCGATGCGTTTGGTAAATGCAGGTTGGAATGAAAGTTGCACCACTTTGCAACTTTGCAGCTGCATCTGGCACCATCACTTTAAAAATTCACCACCATAGGAAAACCCTCTGAGATAGCAAAAACTGAGAGAGGTTTTTGTAGATGGTCCCAACACAATCTGATAGCCTCAGACAGAGAGTCTGTAAGCCTCACGTTCTCCGAGAAATATTCCTTCAAAGATTGCTGCCTTTTAGCACTTTGGACTCTTAAGGGAAATCGTCGGTCCAATGTAGCTCGAAGTGGTTCGGTGTATTTGGGTGCAAAAGATGACCATCCCTGGCGTAAACTTACCCATCAGGATGTGTTGGAGCGATTGTTTGGTGCGTCACCGAGTTGTGGAATGGTTACCACTTTGCAACTTTACACTGCTTGCATTTGGCAACTTTTCCCTCCATTGAAAAGTCATCACCACAGGAAAACGCCCTCGAGATAGAAAAAACCGAGAGAGGTTTTTGTAGATGGTCCAAATATGATCCCATAGCCTTAGATGAAGAGTCTGTAAGCCTCACGGTGTCTGAGAAATAGCCCTTCAAAAATTGTTGCCTTTAGCACTTTGGACTCTTAAGGGAAATCGCTGGTCCAATGTAGCTTTCAGTGGTCGGTGTATTTGGGTGAAAAATATGACCATCTCTAAGCGTAAAAATACCCATCTGAGGCGATGTTGGAATAGTTTATTTAATTGATATGAGTTGCGGAATGAAAGTTGCACCACTTTGCAACTTTACATTGCTTGCATCTAGCAACTTTTCCCTCCACTGAAAAGTCATCACCACAGGAAAACACCCCCGAGATAGAAAAAATTGAGAGGGTTTTTGTAGATGGTCCAACACAATCCCATAGCCTCAAGGCTGAGAGTCCTTAAGCCACCTCATGGTCTGAGAAATAGCCCTTCAAAGATGCGCATTTTAGCACTTTGGACTCTTAGAAACTAGTGGTGGGAGTTAACTTCTTCACAAACTTGGTTTGAAGTAATTTCATTCTTTTTTGTGCATTTAAAATGGATTTTTAAGCCTTCCACCCTAAAAGTGACCTCTAAATAACTTCAAACACCTTAACTAACTCATTCTTATTCATGTGTTTTGCAAACAAGCATTTTCATTCCAAGAGGTTGAGCTTTCATTTTTGCTTGTTGGATTGAAAGCAGGCCGTGACACAACTTTCTTTTTTCAAAAATTGTTCAGCATCATTGAACTAAGAATTTATCACACATCTACATACAAAATAATGTTTGAGACTGCAAGAAGACATCAAAATGGCTAGTGTACTAAAAAATTCTTATGATTTTTTAAGAATGCTGATAACTCTACTCAATTGTCTTCTTTTTTCAATATCATACATTGAACCCTGACATCAATAGACTCTGTATATCAAGCTACCACAATTCAAGTTTCAATGATGAATATTTATCATGCATCTTTTAAATGACATTCAAGTTTATGGTGGTTTTTTTGTTTATATGATGTTATGTGATATTCTAATCCTAATTCATGCTTCTAGGCTGCATATATATATAATTTTTACATGTTTTCTCCATTGTTTGACCCCTACACAACAAGTAAATGGCTGCATAGCATGTGGAATGAGGGGGCAGCAGGCCTGAGATCCCTTTAAATTTTGTTTGAGTGCATTTAAAATGAAGTTTTAAGCCTTGCACCCTAAAAGTGACCTCTAAATAAATTCAAACACCTTAACTACCTCATTCTTATTCATTTGTTTTGCAAACAAGAATTTTCATTCCAAGAGGCTGAGCTTTCATTTTTGCTTGTTGGATTGAAAGTGGATCATGACACAACTTTCTCTTTTCAAAAATTGTTCAGCATCATTGAACTAAGAATTTATCACACATCTGCAGAGAAACATAGGAGTACTACAAACTAAAACACATTACACTTTGGTTCTCACTGACTTGATGTACTCTCCAACATCTCTGTTCTCTCATGTGGAGAGTTAGAACTGCTTGGCCATGCCTTTGCATCATTAGGGAAGTTTTTCTCTTTTTGAAAATGTCAAAAGCATGGCTGCATACAAATTAGGAAAAAGACCTTTCCTTTTAGATTAGCAATGCATGGAAGATTCAAAAAGTATCCTTGATATTACAAAAAGGTATGTGTTTATACACTTCAAATGTACAATCACCCTTTGGTTCTTTCAAAGAAAAATCTTCTTATGTCACTGTTACACTACACAAGTAAACCAGATTTTGTATTGTGGACCTATATTAAGCTACCACTCTCAAGACCAATGTAACAATGATACAAAATAGTGTTTGAGACTGAAAGAAGACATCAAAATGGCTAGTGTACTAAAAAAATTCTTATGATTTCTGAAGAATGCTGATAACTCTACTCACTTGGCTTCTTTTTTCAATATCATACAAATTGAACCCTGGCATCAATAGACTCTGTATATCAAGCTACCACAATTCAAGTTTCAACGATGAATATTTATCATGCATGTTTTAAATGACATTCAAGTTTATGGTGGATTTTTTGTTTATATGATGTTATGTGATATTCTAATCCTAATTCATGCTTCTAGGTTGCATATATATATTATTTTTGCATGTTTTCTCCATTGTTTGGCCCCTACACCACAAGTAAATGGTTGCATAGCGTGTGGAATGAGGGGGCAACAGGCCTGAGACCCCTTTAAATTTTGTTTGAGTGCTTTCTTTTCATTTTTTGTGAGTTTTGTGCCAAGTTTCCTCAAAGAAATGTGGTCTCATAGAATTCCATGACAAGCTAATGCAATTGATAGCTGCTCCTAGTTATTAGTTATGTAATGTGAAGTAATTGCATAACTTCTTAGGTTGACTTTGTAAAAACTATATTGTTATTGAAATTTTTTCATCTATCAGCATCTAGTTGTTACTTATGCAATGTGAAGTGATGCTTTGAGTTTGAAAGATGTGCAATGCAATGTAATCAGCAATATGAATATAAACTACATAATATAACCATTCTTTTATGCTATTGTACATTGATATTTAACCATTGCTCACTTGATTAAATTTTCAAAGAGTTTAATCATGCACATGAGGAAGAAATTAAATTTTGATTGTCAACTTCTATATATCAAATTATCCAATAATCTTGAGTGTATCTCCATATACAAAAATGGCATCAATGCCAACTCAAACAAAGTTTTAAAAAATGTGGCATATGCCATCTTGATGTCTATTCAAAATTTACATGCCAAAATGTCTATCTCATCCTAAACTACTAGTGGATCATCAAAATGGAGCCTCTTTGCAGCACTCGTTGGATCTGAAGGTAGCTACACAAGAAAAATTCAAACCACAATTGAGGTTAGTTATACTATATGATTTAAAATTGAATAATTAACATCAAAATCAATATACATTGAATTATAACTAAACTCTAAAATTGAATCTTGATTACGAAATATTAGATCTCCAAATTGAGTCCTAGAATATGCCCCTCTCAAAGAACCAACCAAACCAACTTTTGTAATGTCAATCTATATATGTGAATAAAAACATAAAATTGATCCAAGTTAGCATACAATTGTCGGTAATAGGAACATATAAATACCAAACACAAAATAAAATAAACACATACCTCTTTAGGTTGATCTTTTTCTTTATCTCCTTTAGGTGTTTCGACACCTCCTCCTTGAGGTGTTTCAACACCTACTCCTTCAAGTGTTCCAATATGTACTCTTTCAGGCATTGTGGCACTTGTCAACAATGATGTATAGCTCATAACTGCCTATACATAAAAATGACAAGTACATATGAAAGTACCAATCTATATTGATATATGTATAATCGATCTTAAAAATCTTAATTCAATTGAATTTGAGTTCAATTACCTTCCCCTTGTCTAACATTGCACTTCCATAATCTAGACAAGGTTGCACCTTGCTTGCACTTGTCAACAACAACGCATAGCTCATAACTGTCTGTACATAAAAATAACAAGTACATATGAAACTACCAATCTATGTCGATGTATGTATAATCAATATAAGATCTTAAAACTCTTAATTCAATCAAATTTGAGTTCAATTACCTTCCCCTTATCTAACATTGCACTTTCATAATCTAGACAAGGTTGCACCTCGCTCGCACTAGGTATTTCTTACAAGAGGAAAATAAGATAAACATATATGTTATTATATAATTTCATTTATGACAATTCAAATGACAAGCAAGTATATAATAAAAAAATGTAAACGAGTGAGTGCAAAAATATATATTGTGTGTGTGTCGAGGCTAAATGAAATGGCCCTAAGGGTGCTATCAGTCACCTATGTGAGCTCCTCCTCAGACATCAACTATTAAATAGACCATGTAAATAAATATTAGTACATTATACTATCTCTTATTAATATTCATTTAAAAACAAATGCAAGTTATGAATTTACAACTTAAATCTTACCTGTGTCACTATTCCAATGTCCCCCTCTCTAGCAGGAGAGGACTCTGTAGGGTGTGCTCCACTCCCCTAAGTCTTATCTATAATGTCCACATTATGGAGGTCATAATTAGAAGTGTCCAAGGGATGCTCGGCGGGCTGTCCAAGAGGACCCAAGCATATATGGTGGCACATGGAGCAAGTATGTGGCACACAAATATGTGGACCTGACGAGGATGATGCAGCAACACTCGAACCATCGCCAACATCATCAGAATGTGGCTAAGCTACTGTAGAAGCATGTGAAACCAAAAGGCCACTCAAAGAGTGAATAGCCTGGATAGTTTGTGTGGTTGCATCCTGCATAATATCTAGATGATATACTGGAGGTGGAAGAGGAAGGGGAGGAGGGGGAACATATGGGCATGGGACTACTCTAACTGCCCCATGTCTATCCTGGGGAATACCTCCACCAACACCCTGGAAGGGTTTAATGTCAAAGTAATTGACATGATTCCCTAACACAAACTCAACTTATAATTTTTTAATAAAGTAAAATGGTATATCACAATTTTTGTTCGGTGGTTTATCAAAAACCATACACCAACGATCCCAAAAGTTATCTGCAATGTCCCTATGCATGCACCATCTTATAGAAAGTTTTGGTTTATTAACATTAACTGGAAAACCAGTGCGGGGGTTAACAAATAAAGAGGCTATTTGGGCTTTGGTTATTCTGAGATCTTTCACATCATCATAAGACAATCCACATGTATAATATGCCCTCATGTCTTCTCACCACGAATGAAAGGCATTATGTTGGGTGGAGAGGGTTTCTATATTTTTAATTATATCCTTCAATGTGTTTGACATCTTGAATAATTGAGGGATTCTCTTATAAACTTGATAAATGCCCTTTAATTGCTGCAATTTTTCACCAATTAATGGCTGCGGAGGTGGTGGAGCATTTAGTATTTGTGCATTTTCATTCTCAGTTGGTGGATCATTTGAAATTTGTGCATTTTCATTTTCAATAGCCATAATGCCTGATTAAAGTTAAAAACTAATTAATCTAATTGAAATTAGACAGTATAAATGAAAATATTGTAAAAATACCCTAGTTTTTAGAAAAAAACCAAAAAAAGCCCTATTTTTTAACAAAAATCTATAAAATTCTCTAATTTTTAATACAAATACATAAAAAACACTATTTTTAAATCAAAATCCATAAAAAAAACATTCATTTTTAATCAAAATCCATTCTAAACTCAAAATTTTCATAAAAATTCAATCAAAAACCCTATTTTGAAAAAAAAATCATAAAAAACTAACTGAATTATACAAATCTAATTCAAAATTTGATCAAAGCAAAGAAAAATCTAAAATCTAACCTTTTCAAAACGGATATCGGATATGTGGAGAACCTCTTCATTGTGCGCCACCACATGTTTATGAAAGCCAAATGATTTTAACAGCCCAATTTTTTTATATATATGTTTGCTTCAAATCGGATATCCGATTTGGATCAGATACCTAATTTGGATTGGATATCTGATTTGAATTGGATATCCGATATGGAGATCTTGGTTTGGTTTTTTCTTTGGAAGTGTGTACTAACACCCAAGCCACAAAAAAGTCAACTCTGCATTTCTGTGTTTTTGGGTCGATGAAAAATGTAATTTTTTCTCCATTGCCACTTTTTTGCCCATCATGATCCTGCACATACCCAAGACATTAAAATAAAGCTATTGAAATTTAAAAGACATCATAATAGTTAAAATAAATGCTTTATTATAATAGTAGTTTTAATAAAATATTAATTAATGCTCTTATTTGATCTAAATAAATTAAAATAACGATTTAATAAAGAATTATTAAAATCAATATATATTGTTTATTGTGAAGTGAGAATAAAATTAAAAGTTAAAGTTAAATGAATAAATTAAAATATTTAAAGAGGATTTATTGTGAGCAACTAATTAATGAAATATCATTAATGTGTATACTTTGGAGTTAACCCCATTTGCATTTTCGGGCCCTTTATCCTTAACACCCTCAGTGTCAAGCAAGGAGCAATGAAGAATTTTGTATTATGTTGGGTCTTGAGTAAGACCAAATTGGAAGATATATATACTCCAGATTAAATGTTGGCATGCGATTTTGGAGTTAACACCAATTTGGACGTGATAAATCTGAGTAAACTTTAGTTTGCATAGCGGGTAACATGCGTACAGTGTCGGTGGCATATATCGAAATTAGTAAAAGGGGAAACCATATGAAATCTTCCAATGTGTTAACATATGAAAATCGGCCAATGAGAACATAGGGAAATTGGCCAATAAGGAATATTGGCATATATCAAATATATAACAGTGATCATATAAATATATTCAGTTCTCTGTGGTATTTGATTAAGTCCAGTGTAGTATAAATATATATATTGACGACCACATAATAAAATTTGTGCTTAGTAATCTGAAGGAGCCTATATATATATATATACTCTTGTGGGTATGGAAACATGTATATGTTTTAAATTCAATAATGTTATTTTTACTATTGGCTTATTTAAAAAAAAAATGAATGTATCATAGGGAGATTTAAATATAGAAGGATTTAATGTATTTGTAAATAAATAATTAAAGCGAGGAAAACATTAGGTATAGAAGGTTGAAATAATTGTGTTTAGAATAAATGAAAGATTAGTTTTAATGGAAATAAATTGTTCTTTGTTTAAAATGAATATTTAGAAAACTTGGATTGATTTCAACGTAACACTTATTTGTGTCCTATGATATCTATAGCAATTACTTAGGAGTGTGAGATGGATGCTTTGTAAATTCATTATGTAATCCCTTACTTCTGTTGAAGATTTGAATTAATTGTGTGAAGTGATGTTACTGTCATTTGATGTTGTACTTTACTTGTTCATTGATGTCATGTTAGCCTTGTGTTATCTATTGTCTTTTTCTTGTTTGTGATGATGGGACCCTCTGCTATCTCCTAGCATGGGTAGTGGACCTTTGGGTTCTACATGGTTGGGTGGAAAGTGCATTGTTCTCCATGTTCGTGATTGCGGTGACTTCTCCTAGATTGAAGGCTTTGGCATTGTACCAGTTCATGTGGATGGTTACTCATGTACTTGTATTGTATCATAGTTGATGTATCATGTTTCATACTTGATGTACACTCCTCACATGTATATGAGGAGATATTGATGTTTAGATGTATAAATGTAATGATGTAAACTAATGTTGTACTCTATTATGTAATGGATTATGTAACAAATGCTATTGTATATCTAAATTAAATGGATTGAATCAATTGATCTCTATGAATTCATGTTATGGTTGTATCACATTGATTATTTAATTAAATGAGATGAATAGATGTAATTCCTTATTGATGTTATCATTTATTGAATGTAATGATTTAAAGTTTCTTGTTAGTTAGTGATGGGAATCATGTAGTGTAGTCACGGACCTTGGAGGCCTTAGGTTAGCTTTGCGTTAATGTTCATATTTATAGTGTGTTAAATGCAATTTCAAAAAAAATAAAATTGTTCCATTTTGGTGTTAGTGTGTTGTCCTCTAGGGTCTCATGGTGGAGGCGTTACACCGGTCTTGACCAAAACAACCACTTTTTCCTACGTAAATTCACCCATCAGAAAATTTACACACAAAGGCCACTTTTGATAAAATTGGCCACAATTTATTTTTAGATTTGGTCATACTTGACCAAAATCTGGCCACTTTTGATAGAAATTGCCTCTTTAGCTCCGCTTTCGGGTGAAAATCAGAAAACTAATCTGAAACTAGTTACAAATCCTTTTGAGAATGAAATAGTTAAACTCCCAAAACAAGTCATAAATCCACACCAATCTGTCATCCATTTATGGAATCAAAACACTTCAATCTAGCTTTAAAGATTCAAAATCAAAACAACTTTGGATTATTCCTCCACTCAAAATTCTAAGATATCAACATTTGCTTGAACCTCAAGGCTAGTTCAAGTAGATTCTCAACAACATATCCTCTAAAAAATTAAGTGAAATATCAATCCAATTTATCAATGTTTTTGAATCCCAAAAGTTAGCATTATTTCCAAAACATCACTCAAAACTTAAGGTCTTGAGTATCACGAAAAACATATCAAAACACTATTCACTTTATGACCATTTGGCATCCAATTACTCTAGTTCAACAACTAAACCTTACAGAACCTATCATACAACCAAACTTTGAGTAAATTGAAGGTGAACAAATAAACATTATCAATAGTTTGAGGAGTTGAATATTCGAGACAAAGGAAACACCAACTTAGTGGAGAAATGCAACCAATATCCTAGACAAACAAGAGCGAAAAGTCGATATTGTGGTCAAAAGGCCCATATTACCACCTCCTCTGTGGAAATAGAAAATATTGGCTCCCAAAAACACTTGTAAAACAAAAAAATCTAAAAAAACAAACACAATTTCATTTCATTAAAATAAAAAAATCTCAAAAAATAAAGCATTAGATCATTCCATAAGTTAGAAATAACCAAACTTCCACAAAATTTTGACGCTTTTTTTATGATGACCATGCATTCACAATACACAAAAAATATGGAAGCAAACAAAAGTAGCGCTAGCATTCCCCCAAAAAACACCACAAACAATAGAACTGACCCATGGGGTTATAGACCAAGTGACCTTATAACTCCTTGAAGGAACCCACATTTAATGCAACGACAAATGAACCACCAAGTGAGGAAGAAGTAATCTATAGACAAAAAGAAGTGACGAATAGATCAAACCAAAACCCAAAGGACATAGTCATAGAAGAAGTGAATAGTGAGGAAGAAATAAATGAGGAAGAATTCATTCAACACTCCAATAATCCCAAGGTACTTAAACTGATGGACAAACTCCTAAGAAAGGATCCAAATACCTATTTCTTCAAATTAGTACAAAGTGGTGCTAAGATTCCTATAGAATTTAATATGGAAGGTCTTAAGGATCCTCACGTCATTCCCTTAGGGGATAAATTAGTTATGAGGTAAATACCCAAACCATTGGAGATTCTGAACATGCCACCAATCTTCTCACAAAGCAATGACTAACCTAAACAACAACCAATGGACAAACCTTTGTTTAGGAAATTGTCCCAAATTGAGCAAGCAACAGTGGCCCAAAAATATCAAGGAGGTCCATCTCAATACATGTCGCAAGGTAATAGCCCACCAATAGGACAATACATGCCACATAATGCATCATATATTGATCCTTCAAATAATATAACAATTCAACAAGGTCTACCACCAACGCACTACCAGGGTAATCTTCCAAACAATTCATCCCATGAATAAGGTGTACTGCCATCTCACTATCAGGGTAACCTTCAAAATAATTTTACCCATCAACAAGGTGTACCGCCAACAAATTGTCAAGGTAACCTTCAAAAAAATTCATCCCAACAATAAGGTGTTCCACATGGTACCCTTCCCAATCAACAATTCCAACAACAAGGTGTATCACCAATGTACTACTAGGGTAACCTTCAAAACAATTTGTCCCATCAACAAGGTGTACCACCAATGCACTACCAGGATAACCTTCAAAACAATTTGGCCCAACAACAAGGTGTACCACCAACACACTACTAGGGTACCCTTCAACAGAATCAACCATAGCAAGGAGTACCACCAATGCACTACCAAGGTACCCCTCCTTCCACACAACAAGGACCTACCCCTCCTTCCACACAACAAGGACCTAACCCTCCTTACATTCAACAAGGACCTAACCTTCCTTACATTCAACAAGTACCTAACCCTCCTTACATTCAACAGGTTCCTAAGCCTCCTTCCACATAGCAAGGACCTAACCCTCCTTCCACATAACAAGGACCTAACCCTCTTTACATTCAACAAAAATCTAACCCTCCTTACATACAACAAGGACCTAAACCTCCTTACATTCAACAAGGACTTAACCCTCCTTCCACCCAACATGGTTACCAAGGTCCCATACCTCCACAATACCCAACCTATGACCAAACAAACATTTTGGGACAATAGGGCTACTACACATAGGATCCCCAAACAAATATCCCAAACACAGAGGTAGAAATGCAACTACAATCCATGAATCAAAGGATATTAGACATGTAGATTGGAAAACCAAAGAATACCTACACTCTATAGGATATATGTCTGTTCTCATTTGATCACTCTATTACTATGCTCCCCTTTCCAAAATATTTTGAAATACCAAAATTTGAAAAGTACAAGGGAAGGGGAGATCTAGTAGAACATGTGAGATATTTCTTGGTAGCTTGCATGGAAGTGCAAAAAAATGATTCCTACCTAATAAGACTTTTTCCATGCAGTCTCATTCGTCATGCTATGGAATGGTTCTCCCATCTACAACTAGGTATTAGGAATTTTGATGAATTGACTACAAAGTTTGTAAACCACATCTCAGTCAACATAGAACAAGATGTTACCATCAATGACCTCTACAAAATTAAACAAAGCCAAGGAAAATCCTTTACATCCTACCTACAAATATGGATACATAAAGCTAGTAGGTGCAAGTGGCCTATTCCTGACAAAGATCTGGTGGATATATTTATTTAAAATGTCCAAGCAAAAATTAGTTATCAACTCACCGTGTTGTGCCCCAATAACTTCAAAGAAACTATTGAAAAGGGACTAAACCTTGAAAGAGCTCTTATAGCAAGGAGAGACATTAAACTAAACAACTTGAAAGACAACCCTTATAGTTCAAATGACAAACCTACTATTTGGGCCAAGAATACAAATGTTACCAACAATGGAGTAGTTGATGTTAGAGTTGTATGGAATGTAAAAAATCCTAACATACCACAAAACAAATCCAAAATTGCACAAATGAGCTATGCTCCCAACAACACACAAGAAAATCAACTTAGCTATCCCAAAACAATCAAGCGATTAACCAACAATCAAATCAGGGAGGGCCATAAAGGAAATATGATCAACCATGGAAAAAATTTACTACCTTAGGAGAACCACTTCAGACAATCATTTGCAAACTGGATCAACAAAACCTCATCAAGGTCGACGATTGCCCAAACTATGAAGAGACGAGTTTCAAAAGACCATGGTCTAATGAAAAATACTTATGTTAGTTCCACAAATTGAAAGGACATATGATGAATAACTACATGAGACTCAAAAATATAATAAAAGACTTGATCGACAAAGGATAAGTTGATATAGAACACCGTCCTGGAAACAAAGACCTCCAAATCTACACAAATCCAATTCCAAACCATGCTAAGAAGAATGAAAAAGAGAAATACCAAGACTATCACAATGCTAACTACACCTATGGTGACATCATCCTAGGTACCCTCTCACAAGTAGATAACACTAGGGTCAATGCGTTAACTATACGAGGTAGGGACCTTGAATATAATGTAACTACCCATCAAGGGAAAGTCACAATACAAGGAGCCCCACCTAAACCCACAGCTAAGTCATCCAATGGCTATAGTACTGTAGAACAACTAAAGAAGACTCCTGCTTTGATCTCCATCCCAGAGTTGTTGAAATTATCACCCGTGCATAAGGAAATACTGGAAAAAGCTTTGGAAGCATCATTTCCTAATGACCTAAATCCTGATTAGTTTCAATCCATGGTTGGAAAAATTATAGCCAATCATCATTTAGTCTTTTCCAAGAAAGACCTTCCGCATAAGTCATTCCACAACCAAGACCTCTATATAGAGGTTTGTTTCCACAAATATATGGTCAAAAGAGTATTGATATATAATGGTGTAGGTGTGAACAGTTTTACCTTGAAATTTGTAAAAAAAATGGGGTATTTTGATGATGTAATTGACAAGGGAAAAAACATAACTATAAGGGCTTATGATGACCTAGAAAGAAATTCAAAAGGGATAGTGAGGCCACCTGTACAAATAGGACTAGCTACAATAGAAACCACATGTCAGGTATTGGACCTTGAGCTACCATATACCTTTCTTCTAGGAGGTTACATTATACACTGAAGGAAATTTCCTCATGAAGAAAAGGAGGTTGCATTATACATTGATCTTGAACCCTTCCACTATTGTGTAAAATTGGAGGAGAAATACAACAAAATATAGCGAATACCTAGTAATGATATATCATTTCACTCCTCATATGTTGACCCATCAACACTACCGTCAACCTCAACTAAACCCCTATCAAGTGAGAAACCAAAATTTTATTCCAATATTCAAGTACTTGAAAAAGGTAATGGGAAATATCATTTCAATCAAGCCTTTTGTATTGGAATGCTTCCCCCAACACCAAAAGTTTATGGAGGGCCTAAGGAAATCAAATAGGTTCAAGCAGTAAAAGTGGTAGCTAAACCCACAATCTTTACCAAGTGGGGAGATATGAAGGATGAGGAAATATTCAAAGAGGACCTTTCATCAATGATCTCTAAAGAAGACCAAAACGAACTAGAACAACTACAACCCCTTCTAATTGATCCTAACAATAAAGGGAATTAGGTGGCTACAAAAATGGGATACACTATAAAATGTGGCCTTGGGTGACATAAACAAGGCAAATGGGAACCTATTATAGTGAAACAGAGAAAGAAGAACATGGGACTAGGCTATAATTCGATAGACGTGGTTACTCCAAATACTGGATGTACCTCTTTTAAGAAAGGAGCTCCTTCTATTGACGTTAAGACATTAGATATCTACCATCTTATAGACAATGATTTACTCATTGAGGACTTATTTGAAAGCTTTAGCATAAGTATAAATTCCTTATTTGAACTAGCAAACCTAGATTCAAAGACAATACTCATGAAACATAATCTAACGAGTATGAATGGGATTCTCCTTTTGTCACCTCTAGCAATGATGACCTAGATACCCAATGGGAGAATGATACCAAAGCCATATTGGCCATTTCAACAACTTCTATAAACTTTGTAGATAACGATGACAACATACCCCTTTGTTACCCACAATTAATATATTGGGACCAACAACACCATACAATTGGTTTGTATCAATTCCAAAACAATGAAGCTATTGCAAAGTTTATGGGGTTCGAACTGATATACCATCAGGAGATCATAAAGGAGGGTTTGTCATGGAATTCGAACAACAAGCATATTTCAGAGGGGAGATTGTGTCCTCTAGTCACAAAATTGAAAAATATAATATAAAAATAAATATGAGATTCCCTAGGGAAAACCACGATGTGGCTCTATTAGATCCTGAAAAGAAAAAATAAAGGACGAATCTAAGTGTGAAAACCTCTCTGAGGTGCCTAAAGATGGAGGATTCAATCTCCCTATTTCTGAATATCAAGAGAATTCAATACTCCTAGTTGAAGAAGTTCAACCTATCAACATTGGCACAATAGAAGCACCCAAGATAAACTTGAACCTATCACTTGATCCTGACAAGAAAGTAAACTTATCAACATTAATCAATGAAAGGAAGATAAAATTTGCATGCAAATATGCAGACATACCAAGACTAAATCCAACATTGGTCATACATCATCTAGTCATCTTTCCTGGAGCTAAACCCATCAAGCAGAAGCTACAAATTATGCATCCCCAGATAGCACTTTTGGTAAAGGTAGTGTAGACATCAAAAAATTGTCATCTTACGATACCTTGTCACAACATTGCATCATTTAGACACCTTGTATCATGTTTTTCCCTAGGTACCCATGTAATCATCTAATTAGTTAAATAAATCTTATTTATTTCACTAATTTCATTTATTCCCTTCCTAGATGCATAATTCATCAATTCCTCTAATGTTAATTAAATCATTTTCATCCATTCCTCTAATGCTAATTAAATAATTTATATTATTTAATTAATTAAATCATTTCCATCCATTCCTCTAATGTTAATTAAATAATTTATATTATTTAATTAATTAAATCATTTCCATCCATTCCTCTAATGTTAATTAAATAATTTATATTATTTAATTAATTGAAATCATAAATTCAACATTAATTAAATAAATCCAAAATTTGTTTAATTAATAAAATCTTAAAATATCTTCTGCTTCTTTCCAAATTTGAACTCATGTGCATCTAATTAATTTATTTAATTAGATAATTCATCAATTATCTTTCTCATCTTTTTTCAAGATTTATTTCCTTTAAAAGATAATCAAAATCTTTCTATTTTTTTCACATCTTATCTTATCTTGTTTTAATTCCTTTAAAACAATAAATCAAAATCTTTCTATCTTTCGAAAATCTTATCTCATCTCATTGTTTTTCCTCTTTTGACAAAAATCAAATCATTATCAATCTTATCAAATCTTATCTCTGTCCACATCGAAATCCTATAAATCAAACCTTTCACAAGCCATTTAGATCGAATCTTCAGACATCCTTATGCTGTCAAAATCATTCTTTGATCGAATCTTCTTCTAGCATCTTCACTCTGTCAAAATCAGTCTTCAATCGCCATCTATCATCTTCATCAGGTTGTTATGCTGCAGAATTGAGCAACCAACATTCCTCCAAAAATCAACCTTCGAAATCTTGCATCCTTGTGCATGTGGAGAAGAGCCATGGAGATCAATCAACACTAGTTTGAAAATTGGTTTGCAGTTTCTTTGTTTACTATTTTTATTTTCATTCTGGTTTGTACTTCATGGTGCTTGATAGGATTTAATTTGTTTATTATCTTCAATGCATTTAAACTCTTTGGATTATCTACCTATCTACATTTTTGGTGCCCACCGTGGGGCCTTGCCCCATTTTTAACATCTACTTGCAGATTTTTCTGACAGGTTTTCGCGTTCTAGAATTTGGTTTTCGAAAAAATTTAGCGTTTTAGCACATTTGGGATTTTCTGTCGCGCATCTGATGGTTTATGTCGTGCATCTGAGGGTTTCTGTAGCACATCCGGGGACTGTTTCGGTGCATATAAGGAACAGAATAGCGTATCAACTGTCACTATTTTAAAATTAAAATCTGCATTTTCTTAGAATAGCGCATTTAAGGTCTGTTTTAGCGCATCTGGGAGTTTCTATAGCGCATTTAAGGTCTGTTTTAGCGCATCTAGGAGTTTCTATAGCGCATTTAAGGTCTGTTTTAGCGCATCTGGGAGTTTCTATAGTGCATTTAAGGTCTGTTTTAGCACATCTGGGAGTTTCTATAGTGCATTTAAGGTTTGTTTTAGCACATATGGGAGTTTCTGTAGCGCATATGGGGTCTGTTTTAGCGCATACAAGGTCTTTTTCAGCATTTTCATAGGAAATCTTAAAATGGCCGTATCTTGGTCATTTTTTGGTCTTTTTTAGCGCTTTTTTTTTTTAATTTGGGGTAGAATTTCATAAGCTATCCAATGGTGCTGGTTTTTATCAACTTTTACAGAGTTAAAGTTCTCAAATTTTTATATATTCTTCAGCACATATGACTTTTGTTCTAACTAATTTTTAATTTGTTTCTTTTGTCCTTGTGACTTGTTGGTGAATCATATGAAGCTGAAAAAGCATTGGAATCAGTCACAACATCAATTTGGAAAGAAAAAATAACCAGGTGCACTCATTTCATCCTTCATCTCTTAATCTTGTTTGTCACACATTTCAATTTGGGGCATAAAATCAATCATTGTTTGCAAACACATTTGGATTTGGGCTCTTAAAACGAATATTGTCTTCAATCACATATTGAAAATCAGGTCTAAAATTCACCACTGTCTTCCTACACATTTGATTTGGGATCTAAAAAGAACGAGTGCTTCATTGCTTTCTTGCACACATTGCAATTTTCTAAGGGTCAATTAATAATTGTGAGTGTTAATCAAGTGTGTGTGTGATCACAAACACCTCACTTGGTTTGCTTTTGTCAAACCCTTTCTAGGAGGCCTACTAGGGGATTTCATCACCCTCAAGGGAACGACCTCAATCGAAGTGTGAATCGAAAGACACGCTTGTTTGGAAGTTGAAATCTCGTCACTCTTGACTAAGCCCCAAAGAACTTTATACCTTTGGGAAGTGAAGGTGAAGGGTGGGTTACCCCTTTCTCCCGGCTGTGTGGCAAGATTTTGCTTTCAAATCATCCTTAGTCAACCTTGTGCAGACTAGCTTGAGACCTAATTGGCCATACCCCACTTGACTAGTTATAGGGCTTGTTGACGTGTCTTCCATGTGTGCTTGTTTAATAATCATCATTACATTCTTCAGATTTCAAAATTAAAACTTGCTTATGTTTTCTTGCATGAGTGATTTATGTGTGTACATGTGTGATCATTCATTTAAACATTGTGAAATCAAGCTAAACACCAAACACATAAAGACAAGTCACTCTACATGTTACATCCTATCCATTTCATCCTAATCAATCAAGTCATCCAATCTAATCATTCCACATCATCACCATCACCAACCTAGTCCTAGTCACCAATGATCAAAATGGTCATAATCATAAACAAGCCCAAATTCATAATCCAAGGGGGCACAACTAAGAATTCCTTTGATGGAAATATGAATGTAACCTCTTCTCCAAAAACATCATCCAAATTCAATATTTTTGAATTTTTTGAGAAGCCCAAATCTAAGCCATCAAATAAAATTGACCAATCTAATCCATCCACTTCTTCGCATGCTAATGCCACATCAACACATCCATCAATATCACTAGAAGAACATAGGAGCCCAAGTATACCTTGGCAAAAAATCAAGAGCCTTTAAGTCTTAATGCCACCTTTGACAAGGGAAATACCAATCTAGCACATGCACCCTATAACTTTATCATACCATCATCCAATCAAAATCAAAACCCTAAGCCAACACCTTCCACCTCTACACCTCCAAAGGATGTGACCCAAGGGCTACGAGCAAGGAATCAACTGTCGCCATGTCATTCAACACATATACCTAAACATACAAAAGAGTCATCAAACATCATGCCAAGTCCTTCAAGTCAACCATGTCATCCACAACCCCTTGATCCAATTCAAGAGTCTCCCTTCACAAGTCCAAGTCACCCTCTATCATGCTCCTATGTTGTTGACCATCAAGAACATGACAAGTCTCTCCATGAGTCATCCCCTTCCACCTCCATTCAAATAAGTCATGAGGTATTTCAAGAGGACAACCCTAAACATGCGGAAACATTACCCCCTCATCCACATAAAGATCAACACCCTCCCAATGATTCCATTCATAACATACCTAATATTGTTAATGATCAATCTTTCATCTTTGATCAAGACCCTTTTTATGATCAAGAAGACCATGATGATCCTCTTAGCCAACTTTATGCATTCCATGGTCAAGAGATTTCCACCTCACCCATCCATGATGCACAAACATCCACTTCCCATGATGAGATAAGTTCCTCCCAAGCACACATAGAAGATCAAACAAATACCTTGGATCTAAGAGAACACAATGCTAATCAAGATCCTAATGATCCTCCAACCCCCACTATCGACCCCATTGCAAGTCCTCCATCATATCCTATTGGTCTTTCCACCCTCATTCATGAATGTTCCTCCTTAGAACAACAAAAACCATTATCTTCCCTTTCTTCATTTTCTCCATCCAATAAGGATCTCGTGTCTAGTGTTTCACCTACACCTAGTCCCCTTGTCCATTACATACTCCAAAACATGAACCACCAAGGTAAAGGTTTAGACCTTCATGAACAAGGTATTTTGGAGCCCATTCATGTCAAAGTCCCTCCACGCTCTTATGGCCTTGGACCTACACCCCAAGGACAACAACCTAAAGATGTTGGTATTTCCTCCATGCCTCCTAAGTCCACTTTCCATCATAAAGCCTATCGTACACCTAAAACATATGTTGCCATTCCACCTCCATCATCCTACAAATGTCAAAAGCATGTGACCATACACCTTCCACCATCCACTCTACCACCATTGCTTCCAACTCGTAATATCCCTCGATCCACTCTACCACCATTGCTTCCAACTCCTAATATCCCTCCATCTAATCTACCTCCATGATAGAAACAAGGTTGGATTGAGTCAATCACTGGCTCAATGCTCTGGGTCTCCAATAGATAACCCCTTGGTGTTTCACTCCACCATTCAACCTATAGGTCCTAAAAGTTGTTAGGCACCCCTGGTCACTTTCCAACCCTGCTATCAATTCTAGTTTGCTGCTGCTAAATAGTTCTTGGTGCTTATTTTCCAGTTTGTTGTCATCAATTAGTTCTTGATGCTTTTCCTCATACACTCCATCTAGCCCTTAGTTCTTATAAAGACTAGAAAACTCCTATCATCTTCCAACTTGCATACAGGGGTGTGCATGGGTTTTGAAAGCTTTAAAACAATCAAGTGAAGGTTCTTGCACAAGCTCAAAACTCCTTCCTTCCATCGCTTTCTTCATACCCTAGCTTAGGGCTTGGAGAGGCTACAAGAATTAGGCCTCTTTACACAAAGAAAAAAAACTCCTCACTCCTCTCCTTCACCTTATCAAGCCAAATCTGCTTCTGTCACCCTTGCTCAAATCTAGAACAATTCAATATTTTTATGGTTTAGGACCTTTTCAGGCCGTACACAGGGCTAACACAAAATTTATACAAGACTTAGGGTTTCTAAGGTCTTTTCTTGGACATACAAAGGACTGTCCTCTTTCTCCAGTCACCAAGTGATTTGATAATGTCTCCTGCCCTTGTCAGAGCCTTGTGAGGTCCCCAACAACTGCTATACACATTTCTTTAATGGAGATGCAACACCCCTGCAACATGGAAAACAGATTTTGCACAATCTTTCCCTAACCGAGTGATAGCCAACTCGCCCAGGAAAAGCTTTTTGGCATGCCACCAACACTCTTAAAGACTTCTTTATTTACATAATGTACAAAAGGGGAGTCTAGCCTTGTTCCTACTAACTCCATACTGCTTGGTACGGTCAGGAAATAGGCTAGAACTCCATTTTTCTAATTTTTTTAACAGTCAAACAACAAAACAGAAAAACACAATATATACAAGAAAAGGAAATAGTGATGAGTTAACTGACTATACAGCCACAAGTATGATTAAAATGACTTCCCTACATGCTGTAACAAACAACCAAATTCCTAACTCAGTTCATTTAATCACTATTTCCAGAAAACAAAACAGAAAACTATATCTTTATTCAACAAAATCACTGTTTTTCTTCTATTTTCATGAAACTGCCAACATCAAAAGTCTCCAACCTCTTCCCAGATCGAGAAAGAGTCTTTTTCATGCCTCCAAATCCATTAGGTTTCATTAGGTTTCACGTTTTTAACCAAGAATGGCAAAAAACACGCGGTTTGAAATCACAGTGTGTTTTCAAACTTTTTACAAAAACATTGGAAATGGCCACCAAAACATTTCCTAATTTATTCAACTTTTCCCAATGAACCAAAAAGGTTCCCAAACACAAACTAAAAGGTGCTAAAGACCCAGCATAACAAAACAAAATGATTTTAAAACAACACATCAAAAATGTGCTTGTAATTTGGCACCTTGGTAGGTGCTCCTGCACCACTCCACTTCTCCCAACACCTAATATCCCCATTATCCAATCCCATTATCCCTCCATCCATAAATACCCTAACATTCCTAATCATGACCAACAAATGAACACATTGTATAAACATGAAGCTTCCACCCATTCCACCATACCCATGGGATTCAAAAGCAATAATTTCAATGCCTCTACCTATAAAGTAAAAAATTCTAAGGGTTCTCATGCCTTAGGACATCAATACAAAAATTCAAAGCAAAATCTATCTAAAAATTTGTATAAGCCCATACCTCCAAAAGTAAAGGCCAAAACTAAAATGGTTTGGGTACCTAAGAAAAAAGAAATCAAGTCAAATGAGGCATTCACATCACAAAAATCCCAACCATCCACTTCCATCCCACATTCTCATTCCATTCAAAAATCTCAAATTCCTAAAACCCACAAGCAAAATAAAAATCATAAAAATACTAAGTCTATGTGGGTACCAAAAGCACTACACCCTCCACCTCCTAAGCAAACATCTCCATTGCTTCCTACACCCCATCCACATCAAAAGCTTCAACATTTATCATAGTGTGTGCAACCATTGGTCATGGTTCCCTTCCATTTCACAACAATTCCTCATACCTCCATCTCTCCATCCTTCAACTACTATCCTACATATCTTCCCAATCACCTTCCTATGGTCCATGCTTTTTCATAAACCTTTCATCCATCCTTTTGCACAAGTCATATTCAATCCACATCATCATCCACTATTCCCCATCCATTCTTGCATAAGAATTTCATAATCCGCCATCTACCTAATCCATCCCTTTCATGTCAGCTCTTACCAACATCTATGAGCATAATGACATTTGACATGGTCCATGCAATGACATCTATCTAGTGGGACTATCACCTTTCACGGAACTAGACACTTGAGTCCGTCCCATCCATATTCCCCCTCTCCTATCCAAAAAAAAAAAAGAAAAAAGAAAAAAGAAAAAGAAAAGTAAAGAGAAATCCCTTCATCTAACGGTGAAAACCTGGTAAACAGGCACCTTGGATAGGTGCCATGATGAAAACCTAGCAAATAGGCGTCATGTGTAGGTTTATATTCTATGTCACTTACACTTGGGGGCACAATGTCTTATCTATCCAACCCATCATTTTCATGTCATATCATTTCCATCCTACCTACCATCTTTATCCATCATACATACCTCTCATATTGAGTCCACTCATCCACCCTTCTTCTTTTGATCTTGATGAAGATATAGGGGAAAAATGTTGAAACATGTTTTTTGGGTATCTCTTGACATACCTCATCCTTCCAAACAAGCCTATCATTATCCTATTGTCATAATTTTTGTCATGAACAATCCTAAGTATTGTACCTAGAATGGGGCATGTTATTCCTATGTGACATAGTCTTTGGAGATCACATCCTTGCTCTCTTATGATGCATACATCCATACCATCCATCCATATATCATGAGCCTTTTTCCCATCACCCACCCCTTCATCCATCAATCTCACTTATCTCCTTGGCTCTAGACTTGGTTTTCCCCTTGTCATTGGTCTCTAGCACAAAGGCTACTCAAATTTTCCTCCTTTGACACCTCCAAATATTCTAAAAAATCCAAAAAAATCAAAACATTTCAAAAGTCCAAAAAAATCAAAAAAATACAAAAAAAATCAGAACATTTCAAAAATACAAAACACATCAAAACATTTTAAAAATCCAAAAAAATCAAAACATCTCAATAGTCCAAAAAAATAAAAAAAATTCAAAAATCCAAAAAAATCAAATATACAACAAAAATCCAAGCAATAAAATCATTCCAATCACATCAATTCTTCTATCCAATCATTCAACCATTCAACCAAATCAATCATCTTCATCAAAACCATTGCATCCAATCAAATCAATCAAATCAATCCAAGCAAATATCCAAATGCAAGTCAATCCTTAATCCATACCAATCAAGTTGATCAATCTTGTCAAATTATCCAATCACATCCTTTGGTCTTGATCCTAATTTTGTCGTAAACCAAATCAACCAATCAACCAATCAATTATCATCATCCTTGTGTTGCTCTAGGGATATATCGCTTCCTAGCAATGACAACACTATCAACATCATCAATCAATCAATCAATGGTTTACAGCTTGACAAGGGCAATACCTTGTTTGTTTTTGTATCATTTGTGCATGCTTGCTTGCTTGCTTGTGTGTGTTATCATTTTATCTTGCATTTGTATCAAATCTGTATCATTCTAGCTAATATTCATATCTTGTGTATGTTGGAATATCTTTTTGCATTATCCTTTCCATCTTAGGTCACATAATACCTTTTGTGCATTAGGACTTTAATGCTCTAAGCCTCTTTCCTCATACGTCTAGACAAGGTTGTATTACGCTGGGGCATGAGACACATCGTCACCTTGGTCCTTATACCTTGGTGCATAACATCTAGTGCTATATCAAACATCATGGTTGCTCATCTTTCATTGTAGCATAACGTATCATTCATCCTTCATCCACTTTCTATCTTGCATCATCCTATCTATCCTTATCATTTCATTTCGAGAGCCTACCCGTGTTTTTTCAACCCGCCTATCCTCTCAAGGGGGCATCATCATTCCATCATCATCCTATCTTTATATCATTATCCATTTTCCTCTATCCATACCTTAACTTCTTTGAAATGATGTTACTCGACACAAATCTCATCATCTCGAACATCATCTCAAAGAGGGGCAAAATGTAGACATCAAAAAATTGTCATCTTACGATACCTTGTCACAACATTGCATCATTTAGACACCTTGTATCATGTTTTTCCCTAGGTACCCATGTAATCATCTAATTAGTTAAATAAATCTTATTTATTTCACTAATTTCATTTATTCCCTTCCTAGATGCATAATTCATCAATTCCTCTAATGTTAATTAAATCATTTTCATCCATTCCTCTAATGCTAATTAAATAATTTATATTATTTAATTAATTAAATCATTTCCATCCATTCCTCTAATGTTAATTAAATAATTTATATTATTTAATTAATTAAATCATTTTCATCCATTCCTCTAATGTTAATTAAATAATTTATATTATTGAATTAATGAAATCATAAATTCAACATTAATTAAATAAATCCAAAATTTGTTTAATTAATAAAATCTTAAAAATATCTTCTCGCTTTCTTTCCAAATTTGAACTCATGTGCATCTAATTAATTTATTTAATTAGATAATTCATCAATTATCCTTCTCATCTTTTTCAAGATTTATTTCCTTTGAAAGATAATCAAAATCTTTCTATTTTTTTCACATTTTATCTTATCTTGTTTTAATTCCTTTAAAACAATAAATCAAAATCTTTCTATCTTTCGAAAATCTTATCTCATATCATTGTTTTTCCTCTTTTGACAAAAATCAAATCATTATCAATCTTATCAAATCTTATCTCTGTCCACATCGAAAATCTATAAATCAAACCTTTCACAAGCCATTTAGATCGAATCTTCAGACATCCTTATGCTGTCAAAATCATTCTTTGATCGAATCTTCTTCTAGCATCTTCACTCTGTCAAAATCAGTCTTCAATCACCATCTATCATCTTCATCAGGTTGTTATGCTGTAGAATTGAGCAACCAACATTCCTCCAAAAATCAACCTTCGAAATCTTGCATCCTTGTGCAGGTGGAGAAGAGCCATGGAGATCAATCAACACTAGTTTGAAAATCGGTTTGCAGTTTCTTTGTTTACTATTTTTATTTTCATTCTGGTTTGTACTTCATGGTGCTTGATAGGATTTAATTTGTTTATTATCTTCAATGCATTTAAACTCTTTGGATTATCTACCTATCTACAGGTAGAACTAAAGAAATTGCTAGATGTAGGCTTCATCAGACCAATTGATTATCCATAATGGATCTCAAATCTAGTACCAGTATCAAAGCCCACTAGGGGCATAAGAATCTACACAAATTTTTCAGATCTAAACAAATCTTGTCCAAAATATGACTTCCCTCTTCCAAGCATTGATATGATTGTAGATCTAACAACATGGCATGAAATGTTGGCACTAATAGATGACATTTTAGGATATAATTAGATAAAGATATCGCCCGATGATCAACATAAAACAACCTTCACATGTGCATGGGGGACCTTCTGCTAGAATGCCATGCCATTTGATGTAAAGAATACAAGAGTGGCCTATCAATGAGAAATGACTACAATATTTCATGATATGTTGCATATAATTATGGAATATTACATGGATGATATACTAGCGAAGTCCATCAAAAGAGAAGATCATCTGAACACCCTTAAAAAAGTGTTTGGCAGGTTCAAACAGTATATTTTGAGGATCAATCCAAAAAAATGTGTATTCAGAGTAACATCTAGGAAACTACTAGGATACATATTGTCAATAAGAGGCATCAAAGTAGATCCTGCAAAAGTAAAAGCTATACAAGAAATTCCTCTTCTGAAGACATTGAAGCATCTTAGAACTCTACAGGGGAAACTATAGTCCATCAAGTGATTCATCATGCAACTGGTAGACAAGTGTCATACGTTCACCCTTCTCCTACACAAAGACATCACATTCAAGTGGGATGGTAGGCGTGATCAAGCATTCCAACAAGTTAAAAAAGTATCTACTTACTGCAATACTAATGTCACCTATTCTAGATAAAGCAATGATACTCTATGTGTCTACAACACAAGCAGCATTAGGAGCTCCCTTAGCACAACTATATAATAATAACAAAGAAAGAGGGATCTACCACACTAGCCGAACACTGGTGGGATAGGAATTGAACTATTCACCCATAGAAAGAGCATCTTTTTTTTTTCTTTACGACATAAAAGTTAAGACACTATATCTTGAATAGACAAGTAAAGTTGATCTCAAAAGTAGATCCACTAAAGTACCTACTAGAAAAAGTAGCTCTAACAAGCAGGATTGCTAAATGGGTGATGATACTGAGTGATTTTGATATAGAGTACGTAGGCAAGAGAGCCATCAAAGGAAAGATTATATCAAATCAATTAGTAGAAGCACAAAAAGAATACCACCAACCTCTCATATCATACATCCCAGATGAAAGCTTATTGCCAACATAATAGACAAGTTGTTGGACCTTGTATTTTGATGGGTCCCACACTCAACATGACTCAAGAGTAGGTAAATTATTTCTCACACCACAAAGAGATAGTATACCTAAGGCTTACAAAATTGCTTTCCCATGCAAAAATAACATCTCAGAGTATGAAACACTAATCACAGGACTAAAAATGGCTATCAAATGGAGGATTAAAGAACTACAGGTTTATGGATATTCTCAACTAAAAATCAAGCAAGTAAATGATGAGTATCAAACAAAAGATGACAAGTTGATGCCATATAAGAGAATGATGGATAGTTTCAAGCAATATTTTATCACCATCAACTTTGAACAACTTCCTAGGATCACCAACAAAGCAGTTGACACAATGGTAATGATAGGTTCGCTTCTTGATATTCCACATAACATTTCTAAGTATGAATTCCTTGTGGAAAAACTACTTGTACCAGCATTCGATATCTCAAAGTTAGAACTAGTGTGTGTTGTTGTTGGTCCTAACTCACCATGGTACCATAATACATTTGATTATATCCAACATGGTATCATACCTACTCATCTAACCACCACCCAAAAGAAGACCTTTTCCCGTAGGACTTCCCGATTCATAGTCTTAGGAGACACCTTATATCGTCAAAGTTTAGAGGGTATTGTACTTTGATGTCTTGATGTAGAAGAATCACAAACTTCCTTACAAGAGGTACACAAAGGAATTTGTGGGTCCCACTCTAGTGGAGCTAACCTAGCACAAAAGTTACTAAGAACAAGATACTATTGGCCATCAATGGAGAGAGAAGCTATTGCATACACAAGAAAATGTCACCAATGTTAGTAGCATAGTGACCTCAAGCATGCAACAAAATAGGAGCTAAGACTTATTACAAAACCATGGCCTTTTTCGTAGTGGGGATTATACTTGGTAGGTAAGATATCTCACACTTCCTCAAATGGAAATAAATTCATTATTACTGTAACTAAATACTTCATGAAATGGATAGAAGGAATTCCATTAACCTACATCACTGGTAAACAAATATCAAAGTTCATCTTGAATTATCTGATATGTTGATATTGAATTCCTCAAACCATCATAACAGACAATGCAACCCCATTCAAAAACCAAGATGTCAAAGAGCTTTGTACCAAGTTCTCTATCCACCATAGATTCTCCATGCCCTACTATCCCCAAGGAAACAGTCAGACTAAAGCATCTAACAACACTATCCTGAAGATACTAAAAAGGAATGTTAATGACACTGGTTGTGATTGGAACCTACAACTAAACCTAGCCCTATGGGCTTACCGAACCAGTATCTGTACAGCTATAGGTTCCACACAATTTTCCTTGGTCTATGGAGTTGAAGTTGTCTTACCTATTGAAGTTGAAATCCCCTCACTGTGAATATCACTAAAAGGAATGGTTAGCAACAAAGAGTATTGGGTATCTAGATTAAATGAGTTGTAACTCCTAGATGAAAGGAATTTGAGTGCATTAAACCATCTTCAAGTTTATTAGGATTGGCTCAAACAAAGCTACAATAAAAGGATAAAAAATAGAAACTTTCAGATTTGTGACTTGGTACTCAAAGAGAATCAGAAGGTACAGTTGAATCTAGATGGAAAAGGTAAGTTTGAACCCAATTGGTGAGGTTTGTTCATCATCACAATAAGCTATGGCTCTAGAGCATACCAATTGGCTACTCTTGAAGGAGAACCTTTATTCGAACTGCTAAATAGTAGCCATTTTAAGAAGTTCTATACATGAAGCACATTAGAATACCTAAGGCAAAAGGGTAAAAATCTAAAAAAATTAAAAAGTTAAAAAAGAAAAAAATAAAAAAATCAATTAAAATAGTAAACAGAAATAAAACGTTCTTTAAGTGAAAACCACTTTGTGGTGCTTCTAGAATAGGTGTCGTAGTGAAAACCTTACAAATAGGTGAGCTACATTTGAATAAGATTGCATCGTTATCTATTAGTGATATTTGAGGTATCCACCATTCGTCCTGTAATAAACCATGTGTCCAACCATGGCTTGATAACTGATTAAGGAAGTTAGTCTTGTCTCAAACTGGGGGAAACTTCTCAAAACTAGTCGTGGATTAGATACTGGTATAGCCAATTGTGCTAAAAAACTATCAAAATAATACACACAGAAAACTATCAAAAATCAAAAAAATAAAAAACAATCAAAATCAAAAACACCTAGAAAACAACAAAATCAAAACAAAGTCAAAACATCAAAAAAACCAAAAACATGTTATGCTTTGAGTCACAACAATCAAACTACATGGTCTTTGAGTGTATAACACAAGCAAGGCTGATTAGCCCCTGAGGCCTTAGTTCAGTCATCTTAGGTGTCTATCATGCTTTATTTCAACTTGTCAAAATTTCAAAATCCAAAACAAGTGGAAAACATCAAAATCCCAAAAACATGTTATGCTTGGAGTCAACACAAGTCAAACTATGTGGTCTTTGCATGTACAACATAGGAAAGGCTTATCAGCCCCCAAGGCCTTAGGTCAGTCCCCTTAGGTATCTATCATGATTTCTTTCAACTTAGTCACAAAACTCAAAATTCAAAAACATTCAAAAAGTAGAAAAGATCAAAAACATGTTCTTATCAAACCAAGCGAACTACGAGCCTCTATGTGTACAGTGTAGGTAAGGATTATCTTTGATGAGCCCCCAAGGCCCTAGGTTAGTCCCCTAAAAACAAAAAAACTAGCATTGTATCAACTCATAAAATAAAAAAGGTCCTACCTCCATCATCACCAAATGCAATAAATCTTTCATCCATAATAAATAAATCATCATCCTCACCCTCTTGAAAAAATAGACAAACAAACAAAGGAAACACCAAAATCTAGAACTTTCAAGAAAACAATAAAAAATCTTTGTTTACAAATAGATGAAAATTTTGACAATGTGTTAATTGCCTATCTATTGACAATTCATTAACAACATCCTGAGATATGCCTTAATGGATTTGTTCCTACAATAGACATCATCAACACCAGATAATAGCCTAAAACCTCAAAACAAATATGACAAGTGATATTGAAAAATTATTTTATCTTTTTATAGTCTTATCTTTCTGAATTATTTTATTGAGTCATTCCCAAGATCTCTCGAGGATGTCCATAAGGATTTAGAGAATAAGGAATGGGGGTAATTGACCGTCATCTTGGTTTATTGTTTGTAAGATGTTTTTTGTTATACTACCATGTTGAATACTTGCTTTGTTTGATGTATTGAAGTTGTTTTGAGACAATTTGTGTAGTAGTTGCATGTTAGGTATTTTATACCTCTCTATGTAACTATTCCAAAAAATTTGAGCACAACTCAACCATATATGCTAACAAGGTTTTCATACATCTAGTATGAGCAAGAATATTCTTTGTATGCCAAGTCAAAGTCCACACAATGGATACAAATCCACCTTGGTTATCAATACCCTGGTGCATCATATATGTTTTCTACATCAAAACGGATTGTTAAAGATATGAAGCCTCTATGCAAAGAAAAATAAACTCATTAGTAACTAAAAACATCAAATTTATATCCATCATCCAAAATTTCTTCTAACTAACATCCATCCTGCATCACATTATCATTAGTACCACATCCATCTTGCATCCATAATTTTTTCAATACATTTCATGATGATAATGAAGCAATAAAAACATCATGCATTGTGTATAATCATACATCGCATACATAGTATAATAAACATCCGTAATATATCAACATTGATCATATACATAATAAAACATCATATATCATATAGATATATCGATCATCCATCCATCCACATCATATGCATACATCATAAAAGTACAAAAAGCATGTATAAATCATACATCATCATGCATAATCATCACATAACATAATCAAGCTGAATCAAAACATGTATATATCATATATATCATCCTCAAAAATGAGATTTCCAAGGTAGATCATCATATAAACATGTGTGATATCATAATACAAAAAAATACATATACACGAGGCCTCAGCTAGGCCGATGAATGCATATACAAAATCATAGATACAACAATATCTCTAAAACAAAAAATATCATAATGATCAAGAACATATAATTCTACTTCCTGACTAGAGATGGGGACCTCAACCAATGCTCGCTCTGACGAGGGGATGGCTGAGGCATGACTGGTGAGCATCTAACTGAGTGCCCACCTGACTCGAAACCCATGGCAGTACTACACTCTTTGAAGCACAATCATCACTGAGCTCTAAGTACATAGGAATCATATAGAATTTGATAATGTATATCCTCTCTCATGTACTAATCTCCCTCTGCTTGGAGGGCATCACACTCTACTCTAAGGGTATCCCTCTTAGCTGTAATTACATGTACATGTGCCTCCGCAACATGATGTCACCCACTCTTGGTGTCTTACTTTTCCCTAAAGCCATCCCTCTCCACTATCAAGGTGACAACCTACACCTCTATGACTTAATACCTCACTACCTTTGTCTTTGGTAGATTTCATCTAAGCTAACTATACTGCTGCATCACCAGGTGCTTCAGGAGGACCTAGAACCTATCCCTAATTTGTTGTATAGGATTGTCACACCCATCCTGCTACCCATCCTATCGGGCTTTGTCTAGCTACTTGATAATGATTTGAAATTGTGGTCGCTCACCACGGTGACCGATAATCCCTATTCTACCTACTACTAGCCCAATGCCAATAGGGTCTATAAACCTCAAAGGAATATGTTGAGCCCACCACTAATCAAAATATGAGGTAGTCCTAGGATCTGCAAGACCAATTGGCCACCCTCATCCAAATGGGACAAGTGCTCTAAATTCTGTGACAACAACATCATCATCAGCCTATAAACCCCATACCTAGAGCTCTCAGGTGGTCCTGCCAAAACATGCTTAATAATCATCTCAAAAGCGGCCCTATCTCTCACCGAACTGGCAACAAGCACGATCAGGTAGATATCTCTCTAACAAATAACGAACATGGCTGATCAACCACCATGTCTATCTACAATAAGGGAGCTACTCCTAGTCATCATTCCATGCCTCACATTCCAACCATGGTCTCCAAATAAAACCATGCATGTCATCTACACATGGCACCAGTAAGGTAGCTTCCCAGGCCAAGTGTAGTGAAGAAAGTCACCATATCTATTGTCAATCAAGATTGCACCCTGGCTAAGATTGACTCAACTATCCTGTTGAAACAAAGAAACACTCTTAGGTTGTGGGTGACCTATGGTGAGAATGAATCTCCAAAGTGGGCTGGTTCCCCTTGTAGATCACCTAATCTAAATGAATTTTCTAAGAAAAGGGTTTAGAAAGATAACTTGAAATGAAATCCTAAACCTAATGGCGATGCACCAAAACTTTAACTTATTTCATTAATTTCACTCACAAACAATTTCTCAATACATTAACCCTCACAATCTCATCTAAGACATGCAACTCAATAGTAATTTGCATGAAGGATCAAAAATTAAACACAACGCACAACCTGAATCATATAAAATTATTACACATAGCTTCACAATAATGAGACATAACAAAGGACCTAATTCTTATGATCACAATGAAACATTGAACCAATACTGCAAATATGAGGAAAAATATGAGATATGAATGCTCTATTGTTTTTATTAAAACTAAAGGAGTATGCAAAATGAAAATCTAAGTACAAATATCAAGCTTACAAAGCTTTCTGCAAGTGAGCAAGAAAGTAAGAAGTAAATTTGAACTCCATTAATGACAAATAGTGCATTTTATTTTGTATAAGAATTCAAATGAGTTCCTTGTCCATTTATGATTTTCACTTCATTTCACTTTCAAATTGATTGTCATGAATGAGCAATGAATCTATTACTCTTGTAGTCACTTTATGAATTACTCCTTCAATGAAGAAATTTTTCCATTTGATCAATATGAATATGCATTCCTATCTCATTTCCCTTTTGAATATTAGGGGCAGCACATTGGGATCAACCCTTGTGGTAGCCCATTTTTTCACCACATGCTATGATGTCTTCAAAAATGAATCAGCAATATGATTTCACCTATACCTACAAAGTGAACAAACATGTTAGATAAAAAAATAGTGAAGCTCAATGCTCCTGTGATGTTTTATTTTCAAGCTCTCTTGTATACATTTGATGCTTGCTCAACTGAATCAATGCATCATAGGCATGTACTATATTTTTGTTGATAAGACATATATTGAGATTCATATTCAGAGCTCTAACCACCCTTTTCATCATGATGCGAGTTCATTTGGTAGATCAGGAGTGAGGAGGAGCAGACAAAAATGAAGGAAAACACAATATTCCAACAGGCAATGATGGTTATGTCTCTTTTCATGTGCTCTTTTCATTACTTATCTTCAGATGCATAGTATATCTCTTACGTTGCATTGGTTCAGTTACTCCCATGGCTTGTGTGGTACATCTGATTACTCCTTTCTTTCCAATGAATAGAAATGCAACACTTGTGCAATTCTATGTATATTTCATTTGCAAAATGAATGAAATCAATCATATTGTGTTCTTTATGTACTTTCCTTTATGTTGTAAAACACTAGACAAAAAAATTGAATTCCATCTTTTTAAGCATCTTTAAATATGCAATGGTTAAGCATAGAAGAAATATGCTAAAATCGTTTCACCTTAAAATGAAAATAAACTATTTCAGCTCTACCAAATTGAGCTATAGGTGAAAATTTGGCAAGATCTGTAAGAATATGGATCCTTTGGATCCCAATCCAATATGCCATCAGGCCTAGTAACTAGGATGTGCTCCCAGGCCCATACATGAAGCAATGTCACACTAGTAGAAATGGATCTACCTCATCGGTAGGAAACCTCATGCATATCTCGGTATAAATGTGCAAGGAGACATGGGCCCCATGCATATCTAGTGCCATGCTTGAGTATCTACTCGACGCACACACCCAAACCAATGGGAAACTACCTACCTCATTGATCAAGAATGACAAGCCCTAAAACCAAAGCACATAGAACCAATGAAACAAGCTCTACACTACCAACAAATGGAGATAGGTCTATCTCTAACTCTCAAACCTAAAGATGCCTAAAACCAAGGACTCGACACATAGCACATGTACCCCATCGTATAGAATTAGTCACAAGCTCTCCATGAATGGGTACACGAAGAATCCTGCATACATCCTCCAAGGTAATGGAGGCCTCCCTAGTAGGTAAGTGAAAGGACAATGTCTCAGAATGCCATCTCTCAACAAGAGTAGTCATCATAGCTCTATGACATCAGATGGTCAACATGTAGCAAAAATGTCTCAGCCCCATAACATCTAGAACATCTCAATCCCACCTTTGAAAACCAATGATCAAATCAAACATCTCGTGTGGTTGTTTCTCCCTTGACATAAGTGGTTTGAGAACCACCTGCAACCATTCAACCCACGACATTAAGAATTTTCTACAAAAAAGTGAAACGAACCTCAAATTACAAACAAACTGACTCAAGATTCTATGCAAAGCAAAAGCAGTCACTATTTGTCAAAATCAATGACATTTTTGTCAAAAGCATTAAAGACAACCAAAATCAAACATTGTTTTGTCAAAAGTGGCCTATAAAATCAAAAGCAAAAATGTCAAAAGTGAAAATATATCTCAAAAGTGAAATTTTTTGACAAAGGGGGTCATAAAGTTTGAAAAAAGTCAAAAATGTTTTTTTAAGAAGATGTGAAAACAAATGTGAACATTTAGGTCAAATGTGAACATACATGGCAACTGTGAACAAAAAAATCAAAACAGGTCCATTCACAAATAGAAAAAGCACTTAAAACAATTCAAAAGTGAAAAAACATGAAATTACCACTTATGCTAGAAAACTTTTCATGCATTAATTACACAAAAATGACAAGTCAAAAATATGAAAGGAAAGGGTACATAACGGGGCATCAATGAATGAAATATTGTGAAATGAATGAAAGCAATCGTCTTGTGTTCTTTATGTGCTTTCCTTTTTGTTGCAAAACACTGGATGAAAAAAATAAATTCCATCTTTTTAAGCATCTTTAAATATGCAATGGTTAAGCATAATAGAAATATGTCAAAATCTTTTCACCTTAAAATGAAAATAAACTGTTTTAGCTCTACCAAATCGAGTTGTAGGTGAAAAGTTGGCAACATTTCTAGCGATTTCTGTTGAATGCTTTCTTGCTAAGCATATAGACTAGTTTCCTTAGACAATTCATTGGGCACGGAGTCAAATCTGCCCCTTCTCAAACTCAGAAAACCATGAAACTGAACTGCAAACTACTCCAAATAGTAGTAGAAAAAAAATTGAAAACAAACTAAAAGGCCCTGGTGGCTAGCAAACATGTGCAGTAGCACTTAGGGAAAGAAAACAAATGAAATAAATGTGCCTTAAGCGCTTATTAGCAAGAAAATGATAACCTAGCCTACACGAAACAAATGAATAGGCCTTCTAGATGAAACCATTAACTAGATTTGCAAAGTAGTTGTCTTTCTTGATCAAGTGAATATGTCTTTCCTGCTTGTCAGCAGCCAACAAGGGTTGTGGAAAGGGTGGGCATTTAATGAACTTAGGTAATACTTCTTTAAGAAATAGAACAAACACACATACCCACTGGTTTTGACTAAAAGTGCAGCCATTCTTAGGTGGACAGGTTAGTTATCTCTCTCCTCTTTGTTGCTTATCTAATGCTTTCTCCTTGCTACTTTCTAGCCAGACTAGATGTCGAATAGGACATCCTCTTGAAAAAGCAACGTGCGAACAATCAATGCCGATTTGATGCCCTCACTAGTACACAAACAACAATATATGACTAAATAAACTACTAAAAATTGCATATAAATGACTAACTTTAGTCACGTGACTATTAGTGGTTTATTTGTAGTCATTTATAACACCACTAAATTTATGACTGAACAATTTTAGTCATTTATCTAGTCATTGATTTTAGTCATTAATTTGGTCATTGATTTGGTCATTGATTTAGTCATTAATTTAGTCATTTATATGCAATTTTTAGTCATTAATTTAGTCATTACTTTAGTCATATATTTAGTCATTAATTTAGTCATATATTTAGTCATATATTTAGTAATTAATTTAGTCATTACTTTAGTCATTAATTTAGTCATTACTTTAGTCATATATTTAGTCATTCATTTAGTCATTTTTATTTACTGGTTTCCATTAATTGGTAGTAAATATAGTCATGAAATGAATAATTTATTAAATACCATAAATTTTATAATGCAAAACTAATATAATATTAAACTTGAACTAAAATATAAAAGAAAATAAAAATATTACATATACAAACAAGCTACAACATGCTAGAATTAAAAGATTGATTCAACATCATAATAAATAAAGATAATCTGCAATATATATATATATATATATATATATATATATCAAGTTACAAGATATCAAAGTTGTCTAAGAGTATATATGTAAATATAATGAGAAATGTCAAAGTTGTCTAAGAGTTTCCAACTCTTTCAAATACACCATGATAATTAAGATCCCTGAACAACAAATTCAAAATATTGCATAAAGTAGTGTGCCAAGATGTCTAACATTAAATAGTACATAATAAACATGTTCAACTATGTCATTTTTTGCAAATATTTTAGTGGCCACTATGTGAAGGTTCCCTCTTTCTCTTTCAAACAAACAATTCCATCTATTTTGTCTTCATAAACAAGGGGTATGTTACTTGTGACCTTTAAAATGTTTACATTTGCATCTCATGTTCCTTTCAAGTTGACTCCATGTACAATAGATAGGGAATGAATCTTCCCAATGCCCACAGTATCACCATCAAATGGCTCCAACACCCTAACTTTATCCCCTTCTTTGAGTTTATCATTAATACATTTCTGAAAAAAGAAAAAAGAAATACATTATATTAGATAGGTAATGATTACCCTTGTTTTCATAATAAAACAACCATTACTTACTTAAATAGTACTTGCATGTGTGTGTTTAAAAAATTGCAAAAGAAAATTTTCAAAAATAATTGCAATGATCTAATTTACTAAAAAACTAACACTCATAGCAGTGCTACAATGTTACTATTAGCTTCATGCTAATCAAATACAAAGGCCACAAATATAAACACTGCATTACCATGCACACATACCAAACACATAAGGTTATGACAACACTATTACACATAATGTAGCTAATGTACAAAAACAAAGAATGCAATATGAGAGCACTACTACTACTGTTGCAAGGTGAAGGTGAAATACATTGGGATGTACAAAAATAGTGGCATTAAAACTCTAAAACATAACCCTGTATAGTGAACATAACCCTATCAATGATGACATTATAAAGAAGAACAAAGAAAAAAATGTATCAAGGCAACATGTGACAACCATTAAGAGCAGTCATTGAGAAAACAATGTAGTCTATCTTTGTGGCTTTCATAGCAGCAGTAAAGGAGTAACAAATAAGGTTGGATGTAGAGGTCACATAAATAATAGAGAAAGAGCCTTTCACTATTAGAAAATAGTGTAAGAGTATGCAAAAAGAAGTCAGGACTGATGTCCAATGAACAAGTAGCAGTAGCAGTGAGTTTCATGGTTGTAGCAGTGAGTTTAGTGCAAGGGCAGCAAGTTTTATGGTTGTAACAACGAGTTTAATGGATCAAGTAGCAAATATCATAACTAAACAACAAGAAGACATTAAGAGAAAGTGGCAAGAATATCAAAAGAAACTTTTTTTTAATAACAACAGCCATAATGAAGAGTTAACAATAGATCCGTGAAGGAAAGAACAACATGTATTATCCAATGAAAGAAGTAGCATGCTAAGTTCAAGATGTTGACAAGGTCAATTACAATGGCCTAAAATATAGTCAAGCATCATAAAGTATTGAAGTGCCAACAATCCCCAATGAAAAGTGACAAAGTAGGTACAATGATTGTTCTACGGGTTACATTCAATGTTTTAGTTGTCTATTCACTATTCTATAAGCTTGTTCACTGTTTGGGATCATAACAGTCATTAATACATGAAGGGTTTCAGAATCAAGGAAAAGTAACATTTCATAGCACTCACCTCAAGTTCAACACTAGTAGTACTATCAATATCATGCATATACTCCTCAAATTCAGCATAATCACTGTCAACATTGTCCTGAAGTTGTGTAGCTTTGCAGAGAGCTCTATTGACAAGGTCTTTTCCTTTTGGTTATGCTTTCATATAATTTCCCTATATGTGGTTTAATCATCATGCAAAGTTAATATAAGTCAAGTAAAAAATGCAAAAGCTATAAAAAAATTTTCCACAACAACTATTATATTACCTCAACTTCAACACAACTATGATTGACATCAAGGCGTTCTTGTTTTCGTGTTGCTTTGATTAAATTGCTCTGCATGTAGTTTAACCATCAGGCAAAAAAAAATATCCAGATGAGTAATTCAAGTAAAAAACAGTCAACAAAGCCTTTCCAAGCATAAAAGTCACAATAGGTGGAATGGGTGAAAATCCATTTTTGTAGGCTCACAAACCCTCAACTCTGTCTTTACAGTCCCATTTCAACCATTTGACTACAAAATGCACAAAACTCTTCAAGAATCCACCAAATCATAAACAAATTTAAGTTAACTCACCCAGCCACCTAATTCAATGCAAAAGAGAACAAGGAAACCTTGTACGGGCAAGTACATAAGCTTGGAACTGCAAATAATCAGAAATTTCTAAGAAAAGAATAGAATTTCAAGAGTTTTATTATTGCTTTATGATCCATAGTAGAAAAAATATTTTGGGGAAAAAATCAGCAAACCAAAAGTATAATATTTTTTGAAAAAATCAAGAAAAAGTCTGGAAAAATTTGGATTTAAAAAAAAGGTAAAAAATGTAGAACAAGAGATAAAAACTTTTTTTTGAAATTAAAAGGCATTTCCATAGCATAGAGATATAGAGAGAAAATAAAATAAAGAGTTTAACTAATGAATTGTAAAAAATAGATTTTTGTAGTTTATATTCATATCATTGATTACATTGCATTGCACACCTTTCAAACTCAAAGCATTACTTCACATTGCATAACTAATAACTAGATGTTGATAGATGAGAAAATGTCAATTACAATATAGTTTTTACAAAGTCAACCTAAGGAGTTATGCAATTACTTCACATTGTATAACTAATAACTAGGAGCGGTTGCCAATTGCATTTGCTTGTCATGGCATTCTATGAGACCACATTTCTTTGAGGCATTTTTTCAAACAGTTCACTGCCTTTTCTATGCTACCACATTTTTCATACATTTTGCCAAAGCATTTTGTCAAACAGTTCACTTCCTTGTTGCTATGGCTAAAAACCTAAAACAAGTGCTTTCAAACAAGCTATGGATGCTTGGAAAAAATCTATCAAAAGCATAATAGTAAGCAATAGCATAGACAAAGCGGTGAACTATTTGAAAAAATTCCTCAAAGAAATGAGGTCTCATGGTGATGGAATGCCATGACAATCAAAAGAAATTTGATTGTCATGGCATTCCATCACCATGAGACCTCATTTCTTTGAGGCATTTTTCAAATAGTTCACTGCCTTGTCTATGCTAACACATTTTTCATACATGTCTATCAAAGTATTTTATCAAATAGTTCATTGCCTTGCTGCTATGGATAAAATCCTAAAATAGGTGCTTTCGAACAAGCTATGGATGCTTGGCTAAAAGCTTGCAGATTTTTTAAAAATCGGGATTAATTAGGATTTTTTGTAGATTTCTGCTTTTGTGGCCCACATTGCCAAATTGTCACACCCATAAATGAGTTTGAGACTCCATAATCTTTCCTCATTCCTAGATAAAAATTAACACTATCAGCCTAACAATGCCTCATCGGTGAAACCCCCATCATAGCCTTGTCGATGGCCCGATGAAAGCAGTTAATAACCTAGTATCGGTGTAACAATACCCTATTGGGCTGACTCCTAAGGCGTCCTCCCTAATAGACTGATAGAATCAACAAAAGCAAGCACATTGTTGTAACACATGAACATCGGTGAAACGAATGTTTGCATTCCCTCGATGGCCTGATATAACGACTGTTTGCATTCCCTTGATGAAAGTAGTTAATAACCTAGTATCGATGTAACAATACCCTATCGAGTTGACTCCTAAGGCATCCTCCCTGATAGACTGATAGAGTCAACAAAAGCAAGCACATCATTGTAACACATGAACATCAGTGGAATGAATGTTTGCATTCCCACGATGGCCTGATATAACCATGGATTATCAAGAATTAATATATATTGAGGGAATCAGTCTTGTTTACCTTGTTCGTGGGCCAAAGGTGTATTAAGGGATTGGCACACCCTTATGGTTTAAAAACCTGCACTTCTGAGACCTAACAGATCATTCATTGATCTCATAGTTATTTTGTCATAAAACTCATAGTCACAACATTTAAGACAGTCACAATGGATTTCAATGAAACAAAAGGAAAAATTTCATAGATTCACTGTTCTATTTATGATCGTAATACTTTTCCTAGAGATCATGAGAGTAATTTAATAAAGGCACGTTGTGGAAAACATTTATGAAGTTTGCAAACATCTTTAGAATACAATATAAAGATGATATAGTTGAGAATCAAAATATTGAGGGATAGCCTCTTACCTGATCTGAACTCGTGGAATTATGGTCATTCCATGCAGAAACTATAGGCTTAATAGAGGCAACTAACTGCAAAACTTTCTCAGTGAGATAGTTTAAACAACTCATTATATGTTGGTAGTCTTCATTTGAGTTGACATGATTTGGAGAGGCTCTTACTGGGTGTTCAACAGATGGCTATGAAATCTCTGTTGATGAACTAGATTTCCTCTTGATACTAGTATTAGTTTTAGTACGATCTAGTGTTGCCATATAATTGACAACATCTTCTATACTTGCTTCTCTATTATTGTTTTCCACCTAAAATACAATGTCAATTTCAACATATAGTCAGTTCAATGAAAAATTGAAATAAATAACACAATGTAAATTGAACCAAAAATCCATACACTTACTCCACATTTGTCCATTTTGGCCTGCAACCCACCTCGGCCAAATGTATATTCAGTCATCACATTATCTCTTTCTCTCTTTCCTTTGTTACTTTTGTCAAATATTATTCAGAATGCATACTTTCTTTCAATGCCTCCCATTGTTTGGGAGATAGAGTGGATTCTAACATCTCTTTTCCCTGCTTGATTATTTTTCTACAATTGTATCTAAAATTGTTCATCAGAAGTCTCATCTTGTGCTTGTAATATTTTCTAGAGGTTTTTCCACCAATAGTGTCAAAGGCATTTTCCATTTTTTTTATAACATATTCCACATTTCATGGATCTTGCTCTACAAAATTTGATTTGTAGATATCCAAATGGGCGCTACATCTTACGCACAACTCAGAGACCCACCTTGCAGCATTTTTCCCAATGGGTTCACCATCTCTTGATACCTCAACCAAGAATAGCTTCTTCCCTTCCAATATTATTTATTTTGTGTTCCTCTATGTAGATCTGTATAAATCTTGACTCAATCTTTGTCTTTTAACATAAGCAGGCACATCTTCTATTTCACCACTATAAATATTTCTGGCTGATCCACTAATTCCTTCAAAAGTTGTAGATGTGACAAGTGCACTCTTAGTAAGCACATCAGATGCAAACAGACTCTCTTCATGACTTTGATTAACTGGAACTTCATGCTCCTTGGCCACATCACGTGTGGCATGAGTAGGTAGATCAGTAGTGGTGTCCACAGATTTCACTTCATCGCAACTATTTTTTTCACCAACTTCATTTGTTGACTCACAAAAGTGTTGGCTTCTACGAGCTGGCAACACTGTATATTTACTTTCTTTTTGTTTTTTATCTACATTTTCTTTGCTCTCCTTTTCTTTCCTGTAAAACAAAAAAAAAATCATATCATGTCTTATATACATAAAGCTCTTCCTATAAAATTTCATTAAACAATATTAAAAAAATAATTTACTACTTAGTGGATTTACAACTTGCCTGTTTGATGTCAAACCAAGACATGATAAATATTCATTATTCTTGGCCACACGTTCTTCATGAAAGCGCTCATAATTTGTCACTAGAATTTCAACATTGTGATCACTATCATCTAATTTGCACCTTAAATTTTTTTTTTCATTTCCTGATGTCCACAAAAACAATAATGTATAAATTAGCAACTTGATACATAGATAATTAATCATAACAAGAATTGCATAAATACAAGTTTATGAGGTCTTAGTTTTAATGAACAGTCATTAAAACACGTATGAAGTCTAAAGTACTACAAACAACAATAGTTATTAGATGTTGTGGGTATTGCAGTCAATAGATATTAAATAATGGTGCCCTACAGAAATGCCAATTGCATAAAAAACTTAGCAATGTATTTGAATCAATCCATCAAATCTTTAGTAATAATGTTTTCATTCATGGTTCAATTAAAAACATTGTATTACAAAATTTTAACTAGACATGAACTTGTAGCATGACAACCATTTTGTACAACTAAACTAATGTTTTTTCTTAGGTGATAGCACCATCCCTAAGAAATGTCTATGGTATTTGGTGATTCTTACTTCTATTGTTCTGTTATGTAATAATTTGTTCATAACATCTAGATACATTCATGAAGGGGTAGATTTCATGAAAAAGAACAAATATGTTGGAGTGGATAGTGAGCTACAAGCAAGGAATGCCGTGATTTGAGGACTAAGTAGTCAAACAATAGTGAACTTAAGATATATGCAAAATAGTGAAAAAGATTTTATCAAAGAAAAAAAAAGCAATGACCTTACAATATATAAAGATACATACGAGACAGTGATTTCTAGTGCATAAAGTCAGAAGCACAAATGTTGATAATAGTGATATCATTGTTAAAAAGAATGTGAAGACAACAAAGGATGTGACCAGCATGTAATGCCAAAATATTGGGGATATAGTGAGGAAATGCTTCTATTGCAATGGGGAATCATTGTATTGATGCCTTGAGCATTGACAAAAAATAGTGATCAATCATCAAGGATTGTATATTGCTACTATAAATAGTGAAGGAATAGAGAACAAAAGACCATATTAGTGAGGAAACGAGTGCCACAATGGGTGAAAGATCCAAGAAATGAAGACAACAATGAGAAATACTTTCATGGCAGTGATTAGTCAATGCCAAAGTAGTTCACAAGGCAATGGTATACAATAATATTACAAAATAGGGCTAAAGATAATTCCATATGGAGGGAAGGCAATGGTATATGGAGGGAAGACAATGCTATTTTAGTAAAAAGTGTAAAAAAAAACATAGTAACAATGTTTAACAATGCTTCAATGATGGATTTTATAAAGGATGCTAGAACAATGACAGTGATAAAGAACATATATAAAAGCAGTATATAGTCTAGAGGAGCTGTCAAGAAAAGATCATTGTCAAAGTAAAGCAATGATGGTATACATATTCATATTACATTCATATTGCATACAACATTTATATATGAAAACATATTCATATTGCATTCATATAGCAAGTTTGTTCAACATTAAAGCTTTGAAATAGGTATTAGTCTAAAGGTTTGTGTTGGTATTTTCCAATGCACCTAAGAAATCTTTAAGGAATAGCCAGTTCCTATACTCAAGACTCTTGTAATGAATGGCCAACTGACAAGATCTAGTTAATGACTAAGATCTTCTAGCCTGGTATGTGCGACCAAGGAGGGTATTCCTAGTGTATTCATTTTAGATTATTCCTTGTATAACAAATCATTTATATAGATCAATTTGGATGAAGGATAATTTTGCAACAATTACCATGAAATTGGCTTGTTTCTAAGTACTTTTCTACTCATTCATCAAAATAGAGACATCCCCAGTGAAAATTAACACAAACATACCCTGAGATTAATGAATTCTAAATGAATTTAAATCCTAATCCTAGGTTGGTCATTAGACAATTGTTTGATTAACCCTTTAGGAAAATCATTGAGGAATAGATCAATGCCCTATTCATTGGGAAAATGGAGTCACACCTACAAGTACCAGTAAAACAAAAATGACCTAAGAATTTAATACAATGGACTACTCACATAATACCTTGCATTATGGAGTTCAATTTTTTGATACATTACTACTTATCAAATCCTTTGCAAATAAATGTAAATTCACGACCCCATTCAAGTATTTTAATTGATTGCTTGAATCAAAATGAAGAATAGAAACATACATTTGAACAAACATTCAAAGTAGAATAGAAATACCAATAATATTTCATTCCACATTCACTTAAACTTACAGAAGGAGAGAAAATATATCATAATTATATGTTTACTTGTATTTCAAGTCATATATGTAGAACACTTTAAGATAATTGCATGAGTTCATTCATAAGCTCAAAACTTGACTATCTATTCTATTCCTATCTACCCATATACATTGGACCCAAAACCTAGCAAGAATTTTTTCATCCCCTACAAATGAGCTGTGGTTTCCCTTTTATAGAACAAGGGAGCGACAAGCTTTAGGACCAAATGAATGTCAAACACAACATTTTATTTCATTTATCATTTTGACTACATTTCAAAATTCCCCGTGTGTTGAATCCGCAAGTACATGGTGCAAAAATGGGGAAAGCCAAAATTATAACCCCCATCAAAAGGGGAAACCAAAAGTGCCACAAAAATTCCCCTATCACCATCCATGCAGTAACAGACCAGGGATCTTTATTGCTATGAGGGCACACATTCAGCACCAACCCAAAAATAATTGTCACGTACGCCGGAGAAGAAACTACCCGCCGTAGCAACATATCATAACAAAAAAATTCCTTGTACCGACCAACCACCTTTCCTTTACCAACACATAGGCCTCGGTATACATGCCCACTCCAAGTTGTTTCCAGGGATGGATATGTAACCTGAGCCTCCTCCTCATCCTCGCCTGCGTGCATCACAGTACCAACCCGCTTGCTTGGAGTCCTAACAGCCAGTGGAGGGATAGATAAAACCTCCTCACCCGGGGCTAGATTTTTTCCCAGAGTTGAGAGATATTGTTGATAGCTGGGGTCTATCTCAGTCTCACTATCTGATTGGATTTCCCTGAGATCAATGGGCGAGTTTTGGCGCCCGAAGGAGCCACACCCATACCTTATTTTCTTGTCGACACCAGTTACAAAGTGCACTGGCTACTTGCCTTTGTCATCTACCAGTTGAGAAGCAACATCCTAGAATTGCAATATTCTACTACATATGGTGGATACAAGCTTGGGCTTGTTGACCGAAGCACCTTCATGAATAGTAGGACCAAGCCTTTGCGAGCTCAAACGAACAAACCTTCTCACTGGCTTACTCATTTCCTTTTGTTAGATAAGCACTCAAACTTGATCGGACTCGACCTAAAGAGTTTTCTAACTACTAAAATGAATGACACAATTAGTAGGTAATTCCTCCAATATTTATCATGTGACATAATGGCAACCATCATCAATTTTTAGTAAAAACGCACATGCAAACATGGAAATTTGGTGGCGTATGTACTATCACCATTTAACTTGCACTGCATGAGAATCTGTGGATCACCCGTCATGATTTCCAAAAACTACATCCTCACATGAATTGAGATCAACATGATTATACAAGCAAGGAATAATTCATTAATGCTTCACCAATTGTAGGATAAAACAACTACCATGTTTCATTTGCCAAATTTGAATACTACCCATTGATCTCCTGAAGAGTTGGCAGATCGAATGGTTTATCTCAAGCTGACTGGGTTTGAAAACCAACGAAGCATCGCTGACCTGCCTCCTGACCAATAACATCAATCCATCTCAGACACCAACTACCGTGTCAGCGGGCTCTATGCATCTTGTAAACTGAATGGCTTGAGCCATGTGTCACAATTTTGCTGACCCTGTAGCTTTTAACAGCCTTCATCTTTCCCCTGCAAGCTAGCGGGGAACGATAGAGATTCACTCCAACTTTTGATCGTGACTGTTGGTCTAAAACCACAAGCTACAAGCACAATAGTGGAGGTTGGGCCCCACATTCTGTATGGGACATGCGTCTTCTTTTCGCTGACCTCACACCAAATAACTAGCCGACACCTTAAGTCCACGAGTTGGTGGGGTACAATCAAGATCTTCTCTAATATCCTCGAATCTGAAAAACCTGCATACATCATGATTAGCATTTAATGAAAGGCTTTGGCTAAGTCGTCGGCGCCATGACTCTTTGATGACTGATGACTTAAGCCTAAGTCATTGGGAAAATTAAAACCCCAACTCAGGGAATTGATGACATCAATGAGCAGGTTGAATAACCGATACTCTCACCAAAGGGGCTGGTAAATAGATGTAAACAATGGCTCTAAGAAATGACTTAAAGGACCGGGAATTGGCAAAAACTGGTCAATGCCAAATTAGAACATTCGAAGGCTCACAAGATGAAACCCTACTCACTTATGAGGACAAGGGTTTATCAAAAGGCAGACTATCTCCATGGAAAGTGAGAAAATCCACCAGTATTTTAGTAGCTCCAATAGTGGCTCATGCTCGAGGACACATACCCTTAGTTGGTATGGCAAGAAATAGATCTTGGGTGAAGCAAACTAGGGCAGAAGACCAAAAGAGGAGCTTACCCGGATAAGGCAAGTAGACACAACATAAAGAAAACACACCAAACCCTATGTACAAAGTTTACAAAGAATACATTGTAATCCATTTTAGAAGCCTCTTATGAACCATTGGCTTTGATCCTCAAATTGGAGGCCCATGGGCCCAAACTTAGGGGTTGTTCTTTCCTCTTTCAAACACTTTAGCCTATTTCACCAGTAGTGGATTGTCATGAATGTTGTGCAATTCCATGCATCTAGCTTCATCACAATCAATATTTCCCATAACACCAAAGATAACACTACTAAAGTCATCCTTCCCCATCATAGATTCATCAAACTATATTGAAAAAAAAAATCTCATATTTTGCACCATGATGAAGTGTAGTATCACACCCAAGTTGTTCATCAAATTTGAAAACTTCATAAGCACTATGGCTTACATCTGGGAGTTCTTTCATAAGATCAGGAAAAGGGATGATAGAACCATACATTTCCTTCATGTACCTCTCATCAGCATTGTCTTTGGTGGGTGAAAGAAAATCCATAATCATATTAAGAAGGTAAGGGGTATCTACGAAAAACCCAACTGCAACCTCATATTGACTAAAAAAATTCCATTGATTATCTATATTTTCACATTGCTCATCACGTGGATCAAACATATATGCTAAATCAATATGATGTTCCTCTTCAACACGACATGATGTCATTGGAGCATTGATGCATTCAACTTGATTAGTCATCTGATCACTGAAGAGAAAGTTTCCCTCCTTATCTTTCCCCTTATTGCAATGTAGATTATAGACTGGTGGTAATTCAACCCCCTTCTCAAACACATTATTTGTTGTTGTAATAGAATAATCACAAGCACCTATATATCCATTATCAGCAATGTCACATCTAATATTGTCATCACAATTCTCTTCAATACATGATACATTACCATCCCTGAGTGCCAAAAAACATGAACCACCTTCAACATGCTCATCATAGGCCACTTGTTCAATCCCATGTTGGCAGACAATCCTCACCATATCTGTGCCACTGGATTTCCCTTTCAATTGGAAGATTATGAAGTCAGGGACAACATTTTCAAATGTAGTATCACCTTGACACCTATATATGTTTTCTACAACATATGTGCTAGTAATATCTAATAAGTATTCATCAGAGTTGTCTTCAAACAGAGGATTACTCCTACACCAATAAAAATCATTCTTTGTATCTTTAATTTCAAATGTGGGCTCATTGAATAAAGAGTTTTTCCATATCTTGGATATAATTGGATGTATCTCATCATCTATATCATGAGGAATCCCTTGACTTTGGTCTTCAAATCACCCAAGATCAAATGTGTAGTCACTTGAGGAGTAGAGAGAAGCATATTCACCATCCTCTTCATCACTTGTGTTTATAACAATTGATTCATGCTCCAAAAATTCTTCACATGAGGAAAATTGTTCACTACCCAAACAATAGATCCCCTCAAGGCTATTAACATACCCATTACTAGAAGCCATGGATTCTATCTCTAATTCATAAGAGGAATCATATTCAACTGAAGATTGTTCAAGCTCAATTTCGCCTCTTTGACTCTTTACTTGCGCCTTGTCGTAAACACAAGGTGTAACCCTATTACTAGTTGACACAGGATTGATTCCCGTAGGATCCATTTGTGCAGTTCCATGTATTTCTTGCATAGGCTCATAGCTCAAGACAATTGGAGGGAAGTAATGAGATATGACCTCCTTGATCTCATATTTTGTTTCTTCACCCTCATCACTATTGGGTGCATCTGTCTCTAGACTATCTATGAAATGACAACACTCAATAGCTAATTGTTCAGACACTGATGCTTCTTGTCAATCTGTTAATGTTAGTCTTTGTCTCTCCTCACTATGATAATCATTATCTGCATTGTGGGAAACAATGGGATACACCTGACCATACTCGGCCTCTTCAACCATACTTATCTAGTCTACTACTTGATCAATTCTTTGAGGCTTCACATCTTCAGGCCATTGGCTTGATCCTGGTGTGTAGGCTTCACAAAATAGGTTAATACACATCAATTCATTAGGCTTAAACCCTATCAGGATTTCCATCAAAATATCCAAGAATCTTGAAAACAAGTCATATGGTGACTCATTTGTATGTCTCTTTATTTCATACAATATCCCAATAGATAGCATCAAGTCCATCCCTCCCATGCATGGCTGACTAGAGGTTATGCTTGCTCTACATTTCTTGAAAATGATGTGAGCACAATATCTAAAGATTCTTCCTCCTAATGAACACTTTCATTTTCTAGTTGACCTAACTGAATTGCCTGAATACTACTAGAACTAGCAACACTGGTTACTGCAGGTCTCCTCATAATTGAGTACTTCAGATTATTCTCAATATTTACAGCTTCCTGGTAAGCTTGTTGTAATATAACTAGTTCCTTTTCCCTCAACAAGAAACTCATCTTTCTATCAAACACCCCCAAATATACAACCAAGCATTCTAGATCATTTGGTCTCAAATGTTTAGGGATTTCCCTTATAACCTTGGAAAATCTAAGGTTGAAGGCTGGGACCAGTTCTTCTCTATCTTTAGAGATTTCCATGAAATTTCTCCTTGCCATACTTCGGTTGACCCTTTCACCAAATTGCTTTAGGAAAGCAGCTTTGAGTTCATTCCAACAATGCATAGAGGCATTAGGAAGAAAAGAGAACTAGTCTCTTGCATCTCCCTTTAGTGATTGAACAAAAAGCTTCATCACCACATCTTCAAAGTCAATTTCATAATCACCCATTACATCAACAAATTCTTGCACATGCTTATTTGCTGATTTTGATTTCTCACCACTAAACTTTGGTATCTTATCCCTGATCTTGGGTGGCACAACATTCAGATAGCCACAAATATTGTCAAATTTGATAGCTATGTACCTATTAGTACAAAATACATCTTGATGGGCCCAAGATTGCTTGATTTGTATGCTTTTGTCCATATTTGTACCAGATGGCACAAATTAACATGTCACCCCTAATTCTTGAAAAGGAATTTTAAAATGTTTATGCAATTTATACAACACTACTTCAATTCCTTTCACAAATATAATCCCAAGATCTTAGCACAAGTATTTCATTCAAGGTTGCCTAAGATCTATAATATGACATGCTTCTTGCACTTTGCTACATAAATTTCAACTTACATATGAAGCATGCTAAAATTCTTGAATATTCCCTGATCTAGTGCTAAATCACTTATTAGGGAATCATTTTCATGTCAAGCATTGGAAATTTATTATGATATTAATTGTAAAAATGATCAAAATTCTTTCAAATTCTACGAGAGTACCTATAGACTGACAATTGTGAAGTGTTTCTTAGCATTAGGGACAAAGATTCGAAGAAGTGATCTATACTTGAACAAGTTCTTTGAGTCAAAGTCGCAACCTCCCTTTAGAGGACAAAGCTTCAAATAAGATGATGCTTCTTTGAAAAATAGGACAGGTTTTGAGCTATCTTCCACAACGGATTCATGTTCGGATACTTCAATGCCTTCTGCACTTAGATTGTATACCAGGTTAGAATTTGAGAGCATTTGGACTAAATCACCATTTGACTCTACATTTTGTATTTGCACCTTTGGAGAATGAAAAATCCCCAGTAGAGTCGACATTCTATTGGTGTTTTCCACTGCACCTAAGAAATCTCTAAGGAATAGCTAGTTCCTATACTCAAGACTCTTGTAATGAATGGCCAACTAACAAGATCTAGTCAATGAATAAGATCTTCTACACTTTAGGCTTTGTGGGACCAAGGAGGGTATATCTAGTGTATTCATTTTAGATTATAAATTGTAGAACACATCAATTACATGGATCAATTTGGATGAAGGATAATTTTGCAACAATTACTACAAAATTGGCTTGTTTCTAAGTAATTTGCTACCCATTCATCAAAATAGAGACATCCCTAGTGAGATTTAACACATACATACCCTGAGATTAATGAATTCTAAATGAATTTAAATCCTGATCCTAGGTTGGTCGTTAGACAATTGCTTGATTAACCCTTTAGGAAAATCATTGAGGAATATATTAGTGCCCTATTCATTGGGCAAATGAAGTCACACCTACAAGTACTAGTAAAACAGAAATGACCCAAGAATTTAATACAATGGACTACTCACATAATACCTTGCATTATGGAGCTCAATTTTTTGATACATTACTACTTATCAAATCCTTTGCAAATAAATGTAAATTCATGACCCCATTCAAGTATTTTAATTGATTGCTTGAATCAAAACAAAGAACAAAGACATACATTTGAACAAACGTTCAAAATAGAATAGAAATACCATTAATATTTCATTCCAAATTCACTTAAACTTGCAGAAGGAGAGAAAATACATTAGAATTATATGTTTACTTGTATTTCAAGTCATATTTTCAGAACACTTTAAGATAATTGCACGAGTTCATTCATAAACTCAAAACTTGACAATCTATTCTATTCCTATCTACCCATATAAATTTGACCCAAAACCTAGCCAAAATTTTTTCATTCCCTGCAAATGAATCGTGGTTTCCCTTTTATAGAACAAGGGAGAGACAAGCTTCAAGCCCAAATGCATGTCAAACACAACATTTTCATTTCATTTATCATTTCGACTGCATTTCAAAATTCCCCATGTGTTGAATCTGCAAGTACATGGTGCAAAAATGGGAAAAGCCAAAATTATAACCCCCATCAAAAGGGGAAACCAAAAGTGCCACAAAAATTCCCCTCTTGCCATCCACACTGCAACAGACCAGGCATCTTTATTGCCACAAGGGAACACATTCAACACCAATCCCAAAAGAACTATCATGTACGCGAAGAAGAAACTACCCACCGCAGCAATACATCACAACAAAAATTTGCCATCCCACATGGCAATTCCTTACCGACTAGCCACCTTTCCTTTACCAACACATAGACCTCGATATACATGCCCACTCCGAGTTGTTTCTAGGGATGGAGATGTAACCTCAGCCTCCTCCTCATCCTCATCCGTGTGCATCACAATACCAGCCTGCCCACTTGGAGTCCTAACAGCCACTGGAGGGATAGATAGAACCTCCTCACCCGGGGCCAGAGTTTTGCCCAGAGTTGAGAGATATTGTTGATAGTTGGGGTCTATCTTAGTCTCGCTATCTGACTGGCTTTCTGTGAGATCAATGGGAAAGTTTTGGCACCCGAAGGAGTCATGCCCATACCTTATTTTCCTGACGACACCAATAACCGTGCGCATCGGTTGCTTGCCTTTGCCATCTACCAATTGAGAAGCAACGTCCTAGAATTGCAATCTTCTACTACATCCGGTGGGTACAATCCTGGGCTTGTCAACTGAAGCACCTTCATGAATAGCAAGACCGAGCCTTTGCGAGCTCAAATGAACAGACCTTCTCACTGGTTTACTCATTTCCTTTTGTTAGATAAGCACTAGAACTTGATCAGACTCGACCTAGAGAGTTTTCTAACTGCTAAAATGAATGACACAATTAGCAATTAATTCCTCCAATATTTATCATGCGAGGTAATGACAACCTTCATCAATGTTTAGTAAAAACGTACACGCAAACATGGAAATTTGGTGGCGTATGTACTATCACCATTTAACTTGTGTTGCATGAGAATCAATAGATCACCCTTCATGATTTCCAACAACTACATCCTCACATGGCTTGAGATCGATGTGATTGCATAAGCAAGGAATAATTCATTAATGCTTCACCAGTTGCAGGATAAAATAACTACCATGTGCCATTTCCCAACTTTGAATACTACCTGCTAATCTCATGAAGAGTTGGCAGATCAAATGGTTTATCTTGGGTTGATTGGGTTTGAAAACCAACGAAGCATCGCTGACCTGCCTCCTAACCAATAACATCAATCCATCTCAGACACCAACTACTGTGTCGGCTGATAGGCTGTCGTTAGGTCCCATTACTTTAGAATATAATATTTGATTTGTCGACCAGGTAGTGTTCAAGGAAATCTGCAATAGAAGAGGTCTGGAGTATCTCCCTCAGGTTTCCTAACTTTTAAGAACAACTTAAGATTAATTCTAACTTCAAATTGTTTAACTATAAAACTGCAAAGTAATTTTATTCCTAAGAGAACAAAAAATGCTTGAACTGGAAGCGTAAGTAAACTAATTTAGAAAGCATAATAACTAAATTGAAAAAGCACAAAAACAACTTAAACTAAGAAGCTGAAAATTTATAAAAGCAAAAAAAAACTTATAGCAATCCATAAAACATTTTCTTAACAATAAAGATTCTAATAGTGAATAATAGAAACTACGGAAGTGAAAAGATCACAAATACTTTAGAACTAAGATTTCATAATAGTAAACTTAATGACTCTCTACAGAACAATGTTATAATAAAAGAGAACACTTATCTACTCCCATCGAGTGGCCAGCTTGTGGGTTAACACATTCATTCTCAGCTCACATTCACAACTATTCCAGAAACACTTCTATCAATCATAGTTATCAACCGTGACTCATAACTCAGAATTTTAGATAACAATCTCTTTATTCATAAACCTTGGAAATATTCTGATAGTATAACATTACTTTTCACGATATATCTTACTTCCAAAGACCGTATCTTTTATGGAGAAACTGTAACTACATGCTATATTTCAAATGGTATGGATAACCATTGAAAATATCTAAACAGATCTATGGATAACTCGTATATCTTTAATCCTATTACATAGTATTTAAGAGGCTCAAGTCGAGCCATAAAGTCTTTAATTCAAAGGATAACAGAAATAACAACTTTAAGAACAACTACATCTTGTGTCCATCACCCTAAAGTTCAGGAGCATATTTCTAGCATATATCTTCTAACTGTTCTGGAGCACGTGCCAGCTGGATGCTTCAATCTGCAACTTTAATTGACTAATTATTATCTACAAAACACTTAAAACAACCCATTAAATCTGTATTGGAAAATTACTTTAAGAAATCAAAAGAAATAAAGTTTATACAAGTTCTTACTAAAATTAAGCAATTATTTCTCCTAAAATTTAATTAATTGGCAGAGGATAGAGATTTGCATGTATGAACCAAGTCTTTATGGTATTATCATGATGAGGTTATTTTTACCTCATCATTTCTTCCCCTTCCTAGTTCTTGGTAGGTCCTCCTATCCCCTGATTATAACTCTACCCTCTACTCCCTTCTTCATATTTTGCACTGATATCATACAAATTGTTTGTTGTGACATCAAAGTTTACAGGGGAATTGTGGAGACCTCCATGAAAAGCAACTCCCTGTTTCCATTCATTGAAATTTTTGTCATCCCGATCTGTATTAATATGAAAAGAAAGGGCTGGATAGAGTAGTAAAGGAGGTTTGTACCTCATTCCTATCCATTTTGTTCTAATATCTCCTAAAATTTTGGCCAAAGCATCTGCTCTTCTAAAGGACCATCTGAGACCAAGAGGAGAGATCACTTCTCTTTTCTTTAGATATATAGGTAGTGGAGTGTATCTCTCTTCACATGCATGCCAAGCCTTGCCAACCAATTTTTTCCCTTGTTCTATGAAATGATTATAACAAACTCGAAGGCTATCATCATACCTTTCCTTCATTTTCTCATCCAACAAAAGAGCTACAAATGTCTTTTTAAAAACTGTTGGTCTACTATTTGGAGATCTAATTTGAAGTCCTATAATTTTCTCTACTTGAACATATTCTTTATTACGTTCTTTCCAATGGATTTGATTCTGCATAGTAGACAATAGAGATCTTAATTGCACTTCCCCCACAAAAAGATTAACAAAGAAATCAATATGCTTCTCTAACAAAAGATCATGGGTAAATAATTCACAGAGCATATCTTGCTCCTTAGGCTTTGAGTCTACAAATGTTTTAACAAATTCTTTATCATTAGGTTCATAAGGCTGATCATTGTAAATTCTAAGCAATTTCCATCTAAAACATTGTTCATTCAGAAACATGGAATACAATCTGGATGGTCTCCTATAGGATAAAATAAATTCAGCTATTTGACATGCATCCTGTTTCCCCTTATAAGCTTTATGAAATGCTTATCTTAATAACACCATTTCCATTTTCAATCTGTTATTCTCAACTTGTGCATTCCTTAGGAAATAGCACCGTTCCATCCATTTCATTAATAATGGAGGAATCTGAGTTTGGAACCATTTAGTTACCGTTGGCTTGGTTTGAACTTCTCTGGATTCCATCTTTGGTTTTCTTGTGATTTCCTGCAAGTCTTGCTCTAATTCTACAATCTTACTAAGAGAAGCATTTAATTCTTCTTTCTGTCTTTTCTTTTCCTCTTCAAATGCTGAAAACATGAGCATAAAATTTCCTTTTAAATTCTGAATTTCTTTATTTAATCCATCCTTGTGTATCCTATTTTCCTCATTACAATTTTGAATTTGCATTTGTAGCTCACTAATAGATGTATCTTTTCCCTGCATTTCCAACTTTAAATCCTGAATTTCTTGATCTCTTTTATTTGTTACAGTCTTATACAACATTATTTTCTCTTGTTGTAATTCCATCTTTTCCTTATTTTCATGCCTGCTGACTTCTTAACTCTTCTATCTCTAATTTCAATTTTTCTAATTCTATATTAATATTTTCAGTTTCAACAATTTCAACAACTTTATTAATAACTAGAGACAAATTTCCTAATATACTATCATCAACTTCGATAGGAAGTGGAGATTGTCCCCTTTCTGTTTCCTGTTTTTCTTGTTCTACAGCTTCTTCTTCAAACACCAAGTGAAAATGTACTTCTTCAATAGACATTTCTTTTTCTGAAGAGTGGTGAATTGACTCCTCAGTTTCCAAGTTTTTCTTTTGCTTTTTAGATTTTGACCTATTCTCTTTACTCTGTGTTGGGGTTTCTATAGATCCAGAGGATAATATTTTACTCCACCTTAAAGGAGGAGTATCCTGGTAATTTAAAATAGTTGGATCATTTAGAAGAATAGTTCTTCTTTTCCTCTTCTTAATAGGGTGAGTATCCACATTTGGATTCACTATCTCTACATCTTCTATCTGGGTTGAAGTTTCAAACTCATCATTTCTAAATTCTAGCACTTCCTCACCAACTATGGTAGGAATTTTGGGTTCAAGAGCCTTGGGGTCTTCGGGGGAAGTTGCTCCAGAAGGTGAAGCAACTTGTTTTGAAGATTCTCCTAATTCTAACTTCCTGATATAGGCATATCAAACTTCCCCAAAAAAATTTCCCATTTGCTCTTAGGTTTCTTATGGAAATGATATTTACAAATCAATTGAATTAACCCATGATGTTTTAATGGCCTTGAACCAGTTTTGTATCTCTCTATTAAAGAATTAATAGAATCATTTAAGAAATGAGGCAAATTAACCCTTAGAGCAGGGTCTTCCTTCCCATGCCACAAATGTGTTAACATACGGAATGCTGGTCCTACCACAGTGGTGAGTTGACCTTTAGAAGTAAAATATCTAATAATCCATGCAGCAACAGTACCCCAAGGTTCTAAGATAGAAGCTCGCTGAAACCCCTTATTTTGTCCCCTAGTATTGACAACTATCATGGGTTGAGAATCTCCCTGTCTAAGGAATAATTCTGATAATTTCTGATATGTGGTTTGTGTGGTTTCAGATATTTTAATGCCAGAATCTTCTAACCCTGAAATAGAAGAGATAATTTTTGAACTCACCTTGAAATGCTTCCCATGCAGAATCACCTAACCATTAGAGTAGTTTTCTGCAAATGCATTCACCAGCTTTTCATTATACCCTTTGAATTTCCTAACAAAGTCCAACCAACCCACTTCTTCAAACAACTGAGAGATGTTACTTAACCCCAACAACTTTTCTGTAGAAGCTGGCTCAGATTTATTCTTTGTACCGCCTATTTTTTTCTCTCTTGCTTACCACCCTGCTGAAAAATTCAATAATGCCAAAGACTTGTGCACTGATATTTTTAAAAATATGATCAAACTGTAATCATTTACTCTACTCTTGCTCGGAGCTTGATGTGTAATAATTTCAATTTGTATGAAGGGCTGCAAAAAGAGTAGCGTACTTAACAATTAATCACCAAGTGGCTCAATTTACTAAATTGGGAAAGGAAACTCTTGCCAATCAATCATATTTTATTCAAAAATAACTACTTATTTAAAGCAAAAATTTGTACTTCCATTCCATGATTGCTTGAATATCTTATACCTCTATCGATTTGAGAGAATGATGCAATGGTATTGGCTGAGGTGACGATATAATTATTATGACATGAATAAGGAAGCTCATGGATGAAAAAGTCATTAATGAAGACAGGTTATTATGGCGGCTTTTATTTATAATGGAAAAAGAAGGCACGTGTACCAATGTATGATAATCAAAGCATCAAAAAAGATTTGAAAACTTTTCTAGAAAGGAGTTGGCGAAATGAAAATAAATAAGTTCTAGAGCATGCGTAAATCATGCATTCGGACAAAGAAAGTGGTTAAAGTTCCAGAGCACGCGTAAGGCATGCATCAGGAGCTTGGAAAATGGATAAGTTCCGAAGCATCACCAAAAGATGCAGCTGAAACAGTAACCAAATGAAATTTTCAGAGCATCGTCGGAAGATGCATCCAAAGTAGTGACCAAATGAAAGTTCTGGAGCATCATCAAAAGATACAGCCGGAGCAACAACCAGATGAAAGTTCTAAAGCATCATCAAAAGATGCAGCCGAAGGAGCAACTAGATGAAAGTTTTGGAGCATCGTCGAAAGGTGCAGCTAGAGGAGCAACCAAATGAAAGTTCTGGAGCATCGTCAAAAGATGTAGCTGGAGCAGCAACTGGAGAGAAGAAAATAACAAACACCACTTAACTCAAACTTCAGGAGTTATATCATTCCACAAGAACATCCTTCCAACATGGTAGGCTGAAAGCGGGTTTTGGAGCATTAGGCGTTCAAACCGTCAAATTCCAGAGCATTGGCCAGTTGAATGATCAAGTTCTGAAGCATCTTGGAATGGTGCTCTAGAAGTTGTTATTCTTGTATGAGAGGTCCTGCAAAATGAAAACACGTGTTAAGTCCGATTTTTTTTAAAAATGCTTTGAAAAAAAATTGGATACACATCTTTTTATTACAATTTCTCATCAATTTTCAATCTTTTTTTTTTAAATAACATATAAACATTAAATCAAATAGACTCTGCCTTGGCAGAGTCAATACATTGGATCTCTCCTTGCATTTCTACCAGATTTGTAAATTCTTCTTTATTAATTGGTTTATGGTAAATACGTAGGCGATGACCATTGACTAAGAGAGTTCGTAAATCACTATCAATAGGTTTTAACTGAACTGTGTCATTTGAGAAAACCTCAAAGATTTCATATGGCCCCAGCCAATGAGTTCCGAGTTTTCCTTTATGGTCTTTATATCTTGAATCAAATAGCAAAGCCCAATCACCATTATGAAATTCTCTCTCTTTAATATATTTGTCATGCCAAACTTTCTGTTGATGTTGAACTAATTTTGTTTGATGAACAATATCCAGACGAAGCTCATCCAACTCATTTAACTGTGAAACTCGTTCTATTTGAGCTCGTTTCAAATATAGACCCAACTCCATAACTGTACGTAGAGTCTGAAGTTCAAATTCAATGGGAAGAAGAGGTTTCTTTCCAAAAAAAAGTTCATAGGGACTTAATCCAGTTGTAGATTTCCATGTATTGTACGCCCAAACGACTTTAGGAAATTTCCTGGCCCAATCTCTTCTTCCTGAAGAGACAATTTTTGTCAGTATGTTTTCTAACTCCCTATTAGTCACCTCTACTTGACCATTTTCTTGAGGGTGATAAGGGGATGACTTCTTATGGCTCACCTAAAAATGGTCCGTAAATGCTAGGAGAACTTTGGACATAAATTGGGTTCCCTGATCTGTAACAATAGTTCAGGGGGTTCAAAATCGAAGAAAAATTTTATCATAGAGAAAATCAGCTACTTGCTCTTCTCTAGTAACTCATAAAGCTTGAACTTCTTCCCATTTCGTTAGATAATTGGTACAAACTAATATATATTCTTTCCCTTGAGAGGAAGGATCTATGGGACCAATAAAATCTAACCCCCATTTTTTGAATGGTTCCAAAGTTACCTGAGGCTACAAAGTCATTTCTGTTGAAGCAGTTGGTCTTCCTACTCTTTGACATTCATCACAATGATGAACATAATTTTTCACATCTTTATGCATTGAAGGCCAATAATATCCAGCACCTAAAATTTTATGGGAAGTTATTTTTGCAAAATAATGACCCCCTGAAGGATCATCGTGACAGGCCCTCAGAATACTATAAGTTTCATCAGCCCTGACACATCTTCTCAAAACCATATCAGGTCCACAATGAAATAAAATCCCATTAATCCATTTAAATGGTGCACACTCTCGAATAAGTCGCTTCCTTTGTTTTGATGTAAATTTAGGAGGTACTTCAGAATAGCTAAATAGTTGGCAATATCAACAAACCAAGGAACCTTTATAGAGATAGCCAACAAATTTTCATCTGGGAACTCATCTTGTACAGGTGCTCGATCACCCTCTTCTTGTTTGGTTTGAGATAAAAAGTCTGCCACCTCGTTAAATTTCCCTAGCTTGTCAAGTATTGTAACATTGAACTCCTGAAGAAGTAATAACCATCTCATTATTTGACCATTAATGACAGGTTTATTCATTAAATACTTTATAGCTGAGTGATCTGTATAAACTGTAACTTTATATCTTGTAATATAATGGCAGAACTTTTTGATGGCATGAACTACCACTAAGAATTCTTTTTCTGTTGTTTGGTAATTTCTCTCAGTAGACGTTAGGTTTTTTCTAATAAAATATATGGCATATTTACCCCCATGCTCATCTTCTTTCCCTAATACTACTCCAATTGCATCATCTGAAGCATCAGCATAAATGTGAAAGGGAAGGCTCCAATTTGGTCCATGTAGTATAGGAGCAGAGACAAGCTTTTATTTTATCATTTTAAATGATTGTTGACACTCAGATGTCCAATTAAACTCCACATCTTTTTGGAGGAGAGCAAACATAGGGGCTGCTATCTTACTGAAGCTTTCTATGAACCTTCTATAATATCTAGCATGTCCAAGAAAACTTTGTACATCCATTTGTGTTTGAGGTACAATCAATTGTTGTATGACTTCAATTTTCTTAGGATCAACTTTATTCCTTTCAAGGAAATGTGATGGCCTCAGACTATTCCTTGTTCCACCATTATTAAACACTTTTTGTGGCTAAGGGACAATCAGTTTTCCTCACAAACCTCCAAAACCCTATCTAGGTTTTGAAGAGATTCATCATAAGTTGACCCATATACTGTGAAATCATCCATATAAACCTCTACGCAATCATTGACAAGTGCTGCAAATATAGCCAAAATGGCCCTCTGAAAAGTCACTGGAGCATTACAAAGTCCAAAAGGAAGAACTCGGTATGCATATGTACCCAAAGGACAAGTAAACGTTGTCTTATCTTGGTCTTCTGGTGCTACCTGAATTTGGTTGTAACCACTAAATCCATCTAAGAAAGAAAAATATTTTCTCCCAGCCAAATTGTCCAAAACCTGGTCAATGAATGGTAAGGGAAAATAATCTCTAAAGATGGCTTTATTAAGTTCTCTATAATCCACACAAATTCTCCACTTGCCATTTTTCTTTGGTACAACTACCACAGGTGACACCCACTTACTATCTGAGATAGGATAAATGAATCCTGCACAGAGGATTTTCTCAATCTCTATTTTAACAAGATCCTCTAATGTGGGGTTGAGTCTCCTTTGTGGTTGATGAACAAGTCTTATATTAGGATTAGTATAAATGTGATGAGTACAAACACTCGGGTGAATCCCCCTCATGTTTGTATAGTCCCAAGCAAAAGTTTTAGACCTTTTTACCAGCACATTATATAATTTATCCTCTTGTATTTTTGTCAACCAACTATTGACATTCACAATTTTTCCTGGTAATAACATAATTGTTTTTGTTCCTGGATAGGTCAAAGTGACAGTATGTATTGGTCATAACAAAGTGTTAAGGGGACAACTATGAGGTATAAGTCAGTGAAATCTCGTAATATCATCAAATAAATAACTCATTCTAGGAATCATATTAGCCAAAGGACAAGGCATCCCCATGGTAACATAATTTTGTTCCATCCCACTTATATCAATTAGTTGTCCCAAAAATTTTGGTATATCCTCTATTACTTCTTCACTCGAACGTATAGCCAAATGTGCAACCTCATTCACTAACTCATCATCTAATTCTTCTCCATGTTGTTTAATCACTGCCATGGCCAAATAGGCCAAGCTGTCTTGCCCACTAAATTCTTCTGGTTCATCAACCCATACTTTATTATATTCGGTAGGCTTAGCAGGAAGATATAAAAATAAACATTTACTATCTAGACCATGTGAAATGGTTATACCTCCTTCCCGACAATCAATTTTAGCAGTGACAGTAGCCAACCATGGTCTTCCAAAAATTATTGGATAACTATCTTTAGGTGTAAGCGATTGGATTATTTGAAAGTCAACTGGATATTCCCATCCATCAACTTTAACAAGAACATTTTTTATAGCACCTTTTGGAATGGCTATAGACTAATTTTCCATCTGCAAGACTATAGTTGTAGGACTTAAATCAGTAAGACTTAATTTCTCCATTACATCCACCATCATTACATTAATAGCTGCCCCCAAATCCACCAATGCATTAGGTATTGCTACCTCATTAATTGTAATAGTATCAGTGGACTCCTAGGATCATCATATTTTGGAGCAATAGTCTTTCTAGACAAAAATTAAGCTAGATAACCATCAATGTGCACAGTGTTTATTTTCTTTGGTTTCCTTTTTGGAGTTCTAATACACAATTGTTTGATCAATTGGTTTAACTCAGGGATTTCCTTTATTGCTTGAAGCAAAGGAACCTCTATTTACAATTGTTTAATTTCTTGAATTAATGCAGTTTCAGAAGCTAATGTCATTTCTGAAGTATCTTTCAGAATTGTTGATTTCAGACGCTCTGAAAATGGTGCTTGAGTTTTCTCCTTTGAAGGGATATCTTTACTAAACTCAGTCAAAGACTGGCCTCCCTCCTCCCGAGGTAAAACAACAACTCTTGTTGCTGAAGACTCAGTAATATTCATGGGTAGTGTAATATCTTTCTCAAAAGTTTGAGAAATAGGTTCATCCACTACTTCCTCAATAGTGGGCGATTGAAGTGTCCTTCTAGAACATAACTGAACATTTCCACAATGAATTGCATTAAGTCTTGTGACATTATCTTTCTCAGTAGTATATACTGGAGTATTTTGTCGATTGTTCTTAGGATTAGGAAGTGGTTGTGCTGGAAGTTGAGGTTGATTTACTTGCTCAGTTTGAGGAAGATTCTGAGGTGGTGGTAACAAATTATGTTGTTGATTCCTCCTAGGACCAGTATAAAATTGATTATGTCCTTGATTCCATTGGGGAGCAATGTGTTGTGGGTACCATTGTTGTTGTGACTGGCTAGGCCACTACTAAGTTCCCCATGATTGACTTTCCCATTCAGGAGATCCCCAATAAGGAGTTCCCCAAGTAGGTTGTGGAAGATAGGGCTGATTTCAAGATGGAGGCCATTGATTACTAGCCCAGTTATTCTGGGGTCTCCATACAGGATTGGAATTTCGCCCATAAGAAAAATTACCTCCTTGGCGTTGATTTAGCACGTGTATTTCTTCTTCAACCTTAGCAGTTTTTTTCTTAGTATTCTTAAGATCAGTAAGAAGCTCGCATTGATTGGTAGGATGGATTTTTTCACAAAGTTGACAAACATTAACCTTGTCTAAAGGGAACTCTTGTAAAAGATGCTTATTTCGACACCTAGGACAATAGATTGACAAAGTCTCAGGGTTATGTGTCTTTGCTTGTATACCATCCAACGTAGTGTTCAATTGGACAAGTATGTATGTCTTAATATTTTCTATTTCTTCACGGAGTTTACCTATCTCATTATTCCCTTTGAAAAGATTTGTTTTTTGGATTCCTCCACGAGTACGTGAAAAATTACGACACAAATCACATATGTCTTCAAGGTTTAACTGAGACACATCACCTTTTCCCATTAAATCAAGACTTCTTCTTGCATCATCATCGAGTCCTTTAAGAAATATAGTCTTGAGAATATCAACACTAATGGTTGTTTCCCCACATCGTTTAGATAAGAAAAGAAACCTATCCAAATAGTCCTCTAGACAGTCATCCTCATTTTGTTGAAGTTTAAACAACTCTTCCTTATGATCACTCACCCTACAATAACTCTAATATTTATTCAAGAACACAGTCTCCATTTCTTCCCAAGTTGTAATACTCCCAGAAGGTAGTCCCATAAACCAACGCATGGCTGAATCCTTCAAAGTAGAAGGAAACAACTTCAGTTTCTGGTTGTCACTTTTATAGTCATAGGTTTGACAAAGGACCTTAAATTCAAAGAGAAATTGGTCTGGGTCTTCTGAAGATAAACCACGAAAGGTTGGAAGGAAAGCTGGAGAGATGTTTTTCATCGTTGTATCATCATCTACATCTAGAGCAATAGGATAAGTGAATGTTCTAGTTAGTGGAGGATCATTATTATTATGGTTAGATTCTTCCCTCCAATCTCCCATGATGTTTAGAGGAATATGCTCCTCGACAATAATTTCGTCGACAACAGGTTGCACTACAGGATGATCTTCTGGGAGATAGTGGAAAGCCTCAGGTGGGTTAGGCTCAAGTAATTCGTCAATAGAATGGTCTTCTGAGCCTTGGGCCTCCCTATGTATAATTGGAACGTATTTTGGGGGGTCTTTGGTATAAATCGTTCGTGAGAGCCTCTTTTCCTGACCATGCAGAAAAGGAAGCCACAAATAGTATTTTTGGCCTAAAAGACATATTCTAGGCGTCTTCTATTAACACTTAAGCAAAAAGAGCTAAGGGGTCCCTGTCAACGACGCCAAAAAGTGATAGGCTGTCGTTAGGTCCCATTACTTTAGAATATAATATTCGATTTTTCGACTGGGTAGTGTTCAAGGCAATCTGTAATAGAAGAGGTCCGGAGTATCTCCCTTAGGTTTCCTAACTTTTAAGAACAACTTAAGATTAATTCTAACTTCAAACTGTTTAACTATAAAACTACAAAGTAATTTTATTCCTAAGAGAACAGAAAATGCTTGAACTAGAAGCATAAGTAAACTAATTTAGAAAGCATAATAACTAAATTGAAAAGCATAGAAACAACTTAAACTAAGAAGCCGAAAAATTATAAAAGAAAAAAAAAACTTATAGTAATCCATAAAACATTTTCTTAACAATAAAGATTATAACAGTGAATAACAGAAACTACGGAAGTGAAAAGATCACTAATACTTCAGAACTAAGATTTCATAACAGTAAACTTAATGACTCTCTACAGAACAACGTTATAATAAAAGAGAACACTTATCTACTCTCGTCGAGTGGCCAACTCGTGGGTTAACAAATTCATTCTTAGCTCACATTCATAGCTATTCTAGAAACACTTCTATCAATCATAGTTATCAACTGTGACTCATAACTCAGAATTTTAGATAACAATCTCTTTATTCATAAACCTTGGAAACATTCTGACAGTATAACATTACTTTTCACTTTATATCTTACTTCCAAAGACTGTATCTTTTATAAAGAAACTATAACTACATGCTATATTTTAGATGGTATGGATAACCATTGAAAATATCTAAATAGATCTACGGATAACTTGTATATCTTTAATCCTATTACACAGTATTTAAGAGGCTCAAGTCGAGCCATAAAGTCTTTAATTCAAAGGATAACAGAAATAACAACTTTAAGAACAACTACATCTTCGGTCCATCACCCTGAAGTTTAGGAGCATATTTCTAGCATATATCTTCTAACTGTTTTGGAGCACGTGCCAACTAGATGCTTCAATCTGCAACTTTAATTGACTGATTATTATCTACAAAACACTTAAAACAACCCATTAAATCTATATTGGAAAATTACCATAAGAAATCAAAAGAAATAAATTTTATACAAGTTCTTACTAAAATTAAGCAATTATTTCTCCTAAAATTTAATTAATTGGAAAAAGATAGAGATTTCCATGTATGAACCAGGTCTTTATGGTATTATCATGATGAGGTTATTTTTACCTCATCATCAGTGGGCCCTATGCATCTTGAAAATTGAACAGCTAGAGCCATGTGTCACAATCTCCCTGACCCTGTGGCTTTTAACTAGCCTTCATCTTCCCCCTGTGAGCTAGCGGGGAACAGTAGAGATTCACTCCATCTTTTAATTGTGGTCGTCAGTCTAAAACCATGGGCTACAAGCACAATAGTGGAGGTTGGGCCCCACATTTTGTATGGGACATATGTCTACTTTTCACTAACCTCACACCAAATAACTGGTTAGAACCTTAAGTCTGTGAGCTGGCAAGGTACAATCAAGATCTTCTCTAATATCCTTGAATCTGAAAAACCTGCATATAGCACAGTTAGCATTTAATAAAAGGATTTGGCTAAGTCACGAGTGACATGACCCTTTTCAGACTAATGACCTAAACCTAATTCATCGAGAAAATTAAAACCCCAACTTAGGGAATTGATGACATTAATGAGCGGGTTGAATAACCTGTACTCTAACCAAAGGGGCAGGTAAATAGATGTAAACAATGGCTTGAAGAAATGACTTAAAGGACTGGGAATTGGCAGAACTGGTCAATGCCAAATTAGAACATTCAAAGGCTCACAAGACCAAGCCCTACTCACTTATGAGGACAAGGGTTTATCAAAAGGTAGACTATATCCATGGAGAGTGAGAAAATCCACCAGGATTTTAGTAGCTCCAACAGTCTGTGTCCTTAAAACATAAAACAGTCTTATAACAACATAAAAGGTCATAAAATGGGGCTCATCAATAATCATTTGCATTTCCTACAAGATCAGATTCCTGATCACTCATGTCTACATCTACTTGATTTTCTTCCTCATCCTCATTTTTGACATGCAATACATTATCTCTCCCAATTCTTCATTGGTAATCAAAATCTCTTCTTCAAACAGTCCCTCATTGTTTTCATCCACTTCTTTGAATGTTTCTTGTAAATTAACATATTGCCCATCAGGCATTACATCAACAACTTCCATGAATTTTTGTCTCGAACGAGACTTTTTTTGAATGAGATATGACCAACCTGGGTTTCTTACATCATCAATTAGAAATGATTGCTTAATTTGAAGAGGGGAAACATACAGCTCATCTGTTTCTGATAAAAATTGTCATGTATTTGCACTTACAAATCCATACTCATCAAATTGTACCACGGATGGTCGGATCCACTTGCATTTTAATAATATAGGACTATTTTCACCAAAATCCACTTGAATAATTTCTTGGATGAATCCAACATAAAATTTCTTCTCAATTTCATGAAGAAATTCAACACTAACAACACAATCACAATTTGTGTTTCCTTTATCTTTTTCTTCCACTCTTAAATGACTACCATAGGCCCACATTCCACTAAAACACATAGCCCATAAATTTAGAGGTCGTGAAAGCTCACTTTCCTCTGTTGTTATATTTTGACCTTCTTTTGCATCACTAATTGCATTAGTAATCCATTCTTCAAATTTTGGAAAAGAATTAGCTCCAATCAAATCATGATGTCTGCACCTTTGAGGTTGATGTTGCATCCAAGTTTGATTCTCTTCTTCATGTTTTCTACATAGAATAATGGCGTACAAATAGTAAGATTAATAATATAAATGTGCAAATGCAATTGAGTAAATAAATTATTGTGTAATTTTTTTTACCGATGCCACTTATCGAATGAATATGTGTTTTGAAGAATAAAGGCATGTATTGCACTTCTTTCTTGATACGATAGCTTGAAGCGACACTATTTCCTTCTAATACTTCACCTGCAACTCTCTCATCTTCGTCATCATCCCATACATGTCGATTGACATTTTTAAAATCATTCATATATTCTATGCAAAATCCCATGGCCTCTTGCATTGAATATCCCTCAGACATGTTGCCTTCTAGTTTTTCCCTTGTATGAACATTTTTTTTCAAAACCTTCATATATCATTCTATAGGATACATCCATCTCATTCTTACTGGGCCACAATGCTCTAGTTCATATTCTATATGTATTAAAAGATGCATAGAAATGTTAAGGATTGCTAGTGGAAATTCTCATTCCAATAGACAAAGGACTTCAACAACCTCCTCCCTCAAACTATCAAAGTTTGAAGGATCTAATACAAGTAAACTCATTCTCTTTAATATTAGGCCCAACCTTATAATTGCCAATCTTGGCCCCTTTGCCAAACTTGATATATTTTCCACAATAGGTAAAATATTCTTGATTATGACATGATAGTCATGGGTCTTGAGGCCTCTTAAGCTATTAATGTTAGTTTGGCTTCTAATGCTGCTACTTACATATCCAGTGGGAAAGTAAGTCTGAGACATCAACTGTAAGAATTGTGCACATTGTTCGTTTGTCTAGACATAAGGAGCACTAGGTTTTCTATATTTTTCATTATCATATTTTTCAACCCAAATATTTCGACGAATCTTTATTTCTTGAAAGTCTTCACATGATGAAATAGTATCAAGAGCACCAAAAAGAGTTTCTATAATAGCATAAGTTATATTTTTCTCAGTATGCATAAAGTCAACAGTATGCCTAATGGCTATATCCTTAAAGTATGGCAAATTATACAATATGCACAACCGTTTTACACAACTTTCATTACATGGATCATATCTACTACCAACAATCCCATCATTTTCAATAAATGACATTCTTTTTTATCCATTCTCAACAATGTAATCACCTTTTATTAGCAATGGTGCTTCACGATTCTCTTCTTGACCATTGAAACGTGTTTTTTGTCGACGATATGGATGATCCATTTTAAGGTAAGCACGATGTCCACAATAAATACACTTACGAAAACTTCTTGAGTGCCTCACAAAATCCTTAAAGTTGCAAGCAGGACATGCATGGTATCCATGAACAGAGAGGCTAGATAATGTGCCATATGCAGGAAGATCATGAATCATAAACAATAAGGAAGCTCTTACAGTGAATTTGATTGAATGACCATCCCTTAAAGATTGAATTGCTTCAATTCCTTTCCACAATTCCATTAGCTCATCATATAATGGCTGTAGATAAGCATCTATTGTATCTGAAGTCACACTTTTCTTTCCTGGTATAATCAATGATAACATTAAGAAAAATGGTTTAGTTGCTAACCATGGAGGCAAGTTATAATTTATTACAAAAACTGGCCAAGTTGAACATTTAGTACTTTGATCTGATAATGGGTTCACCCCATCTAGAGCCAAACCCAACCTTATATTATGAGGATCTTGAGAAAAACTAGCCCATCTGTTATCAAATTCTATCCACGTCTTAGAATCAGGCACATGTCGTTCTTTTCCATCAATGCTCTTATTTTGGTCATGCCACTACATAAGTTAAGCAATGTCTCTGCACCTATACATTCAGAGTAATCATGGGATTATCAAAAAGTGATGAAGAACCTTTCTAGGAACCATAACTGATTTCAACCCTTGTCTATACCTCAATTCATGACATTTCGGACATTCACTCTCATTTGCAAGATTTTTGCAAAATAATACACAACCATTCACACATGTGTAGATGTTTTCATACCCCAAGTTGAGCTTACTAATTTTCTTTTTACATTGACTTCATTTTGTTGGCAATGTGGAGTCAGTTGGTAACAATGAACTTAATAATGCCAATAATTGATCTACACTCTCATTTTTCCAACCATGCACCACTTGCAAGTTAAGAATTTGAAGGATTGTTGTCAAATGACTTAACTTGCAATTAGCATACATAGGCTTTAAAGCATTGTCCATTGACTTGGCCCAATCATCGTTTAGACCCTCATTCAACATTTTATCAACTTCAAACTTCATCAAACCTTTATGCCTCTTCATCTATGTTTGGTGCCACTTCATCTATATTTTTTTCCTCTTCATCTCTCACAATCTAACATTCTATCATATCTTCATAATAATTGTAAGCCTAAGGGCTTATACCACTATGCCCATATCTTATCATATGTCGATAAATCATATTTATTTTTTTCACGTTTCCACCAAGACAATTTTTACATGGACATGGATATTTGTCAATGTCCCTCTCATCAGCTACACTCTCATCATATGCATGATATTGATCTATAGTCAACCTTTGATGCTCATCCATCTATAATATTGTGCATTCCCATATTAATTTAGTTTCTAATTTAAAGAAAAAAACATAAATATGAAAACAGAGATGCCAAAAAATTGTTGAAAGTAGTCACTTTTAGTATAGACCATAACATAAAGAAGAGGATATAATGAGTCATTGTTCTGAGATCTATCTTACATTCATTTGAATTTTACCTACTGAAAATGGAATATGCATATGTTTCCTATTAGCTTACTTTTAGCAATGAGGGTTTCAAATTACCTCTGAATTCGCTGCAGAGGGCCTCACTGACTTCAAATTCATTGCTTTAAACTCTAAATCCCTTGCCTTCCTTTTCAAAAGTCTCCAAGTTCTATCCAAACAAGATTTATCAACCATGCAAGTGCTTCAATACCTGTCCATGAGAATAACAAATGTCAACAACAATCCAATTTCATTCCCATGCCAACAATTATACATTTTACAAGCTGCCTAACTTATAAATATAGAAAAGTTATGTAAACCACTAGATAAATAGCATTTAAAGGTTTTTTCGTCTCTGACTTATAATCTATTTTTGATTTTAGCTAATATAGTAATTTTTTTTAGTTTGTTTTCATGGTTGTTACTCATGTAACTTGTACTTTCATATCCCTTTGAGCTGCTTTCTGTATTTCTTTCTTCTACATTGGTTGTGTTATGAAAGTAAAACTTGAATGTGACCTTGCTGATAAGATTTGAGTCTTTATTTGTTTACTTGTTTTTGTGATATTTGAATTTTGAGTCTTAATATATAAGTCCAGATGTTTATCTAGATTGATGTGGATCTTTCAAATTCTAGATACTTAAATCGAAAACATGATTAAGCCTTGAAAGTGGATTGATCTACATATAACATTATGATGAGTGCTAGAATGTAATGTTCATTATGGGTCGTGAATGAGTGGAGGTGATACAATATATTTAAATATACTAGTAACAGTCATATGGTGTTAATCAGTTAATGTAAATGTGACATAAGGATTTATTATATATATGTGAGTTGAAGGCCAAGAGTATTTTGTCTGATTGTCAAAGAGGACAAAATTAACATAGCCATACACTCATAATTGATTTTGGATCACAAGTGTTTGTGTTCAAAATCATCTCTTAGAAGTACATGATATATATCTTCTACAAGTATTTCAGCATGCTACAAGTATTTCTTGACAAGCTTATCTCTAGGTTCACCTAACTTAGAATTACATGCCAGATGCTACTATGTTTTTTCCTTGGTGAGTTAGTTGTGTTCCTTTTTGTTCATAAGGAACATCTTTATAATTAATGTGGGTTTGTCTCTTTTGATGTGCATCCATTTCAGGCCTATAGTCAAATGGATTCCAGAGAGGCTTTGTTTGGTGGAGACTCATCAGGTAATATTTTGGAGTAATTCTTTAATTGAAAATATATCCTTATTTTCTATAATTTTATTCTATTTGGTAGAGTGGCTCTGGGGATAAGGATTTTAAATGTTTACACAACTCTATGAAGAAGTCATGCTTTCTTTATAAGAGTGTCTCCAAAATTTACTTCCAAATTACCATGAGAAATCCCTTGAAAACTATGGTTATAGGAGGGTATGGGAGGTGTGCTCAGTGAATGAGATGTATATGTTGTCCAGAAAAGAATTGAGTTGGTTCCTATAGAAGTAATTTGGACAATTCGACTGACTAGATATGCATGCATTAGTAGTTTCAAGTGTAGCAAAGCCTATTAAATCATGGGCAATGTTAGGAGATTCATTTGTCTCTCTAACAAAGAGTTTTTTCAACCATTGCAAATTTGCAACTAGCTTGAAATGGTATCTACATTATTGAAGAACTAACATTTGTCTTGTCATAATTCTTTGGCAGAATTGTAGTAACATGGGGATAATGTAATGAATATTATAAATTAAAGGATTAACATTGATGTGGTCAAGCTAGTAATGAACACCATATATATGTGGTATTTGTCTTCTTGGAGACAACAAGCTTTATTCAGTTATCCATTATTGATTCTTATTCTCTCTTATTTTTTTGTATGATCTATGCATGTTTTTCATTGTGCTAGTTGTTACAACTAAATTTTTTTCACATTTTTCACTAGTCTCCACCCACCAATCCTCCACATTCCATAGAAATACATCACATTTTAATTTTATGATCAACACAAATTATTGAAATTTGTGTGAGAAGATCCATTTTGTAGCCCACATTGCCCAATTGTCACACCCATAAATAAGTTTGAGACTCCATAATTTTTCCTAAGTGAAAATTAGCACTATTGGCCTAACAATGGATCATTTGTAGAACCCTCATCATAGCCTCGCCGATGGCTCGATGAACACAATTCATTACCTAGTATCGGTGTAACAACACCCTATTGGGCTAACTCCTAAGGCATTCCCCCGATAGACTGATAGAGTCAACAAAAGTAAGCACATCGTTGTAACACATGAACATCTGTGGAACGAATGTCTACATTCCCCTGATGGCCCGATATGATCATAAATTATCAAGAATTATTATATATCGGGAGAATTAATGTGTATTGGTGTAATATATTTTGGTGTCTCGCCAATAGACCAAAGGAAAATTGTTCATTGTTGGAGAGGGTGGCTATTGGTGGAATAAGGATTGTAGTCTCATTGATACAACAATGATGATTGATTGCTAACTAATGTGACATCTCAAGGCATCATCCAAATATTTAAAAATAAATGCTTCCCCCTGATGACAAGACTGAAATGGGTGGTGTATTTATGAGCCAAAGTTGAAGTGAATTATATCACAAGTTGATCACATAATTGTTGCACAGTCTGGAAGATTTAGTTGAGGACAAAAGTAGAAAGGAAAAGCTAGGAGTTCTCATGTAGCAAAAACCAGTGGAGCTGAGACCCAAGTAAGTACACCAATCTCGGATAAGAAGTTATATTTTTCAAAGGATTAAGAATTCGAACAATGGAGGAAAATGTAGAAAAACCCAAAGCTAAGAAATAAAAAACTGAGAAGAGACTCTTGAATCAAGACTTGATAGATCAATGCCCTAGGTCAGGGCCAAGACCTAGGAGGGGTGTTCAAATGAATCCTTCAATGGATAGATTATTAGATAAACATAAAGGCTTGGTGGATATTTGGACACCACAACGCGGGTATGATCTTTTCATGTATCATTACAGGAAACAATTTAGGTTCTAGCTAGTCTACAACTCGTGGAGGTTGAACTTGGGAAGACTCATGGTGCCCAATGTGTTCGTAAATGTAGAATTAATTAAAGCTTTGGCTAGTAGATATGACCCCAAGAGGAGAACTATCCAATCACATAATGGGGCTAACATGCTTGTTATTTTTGAGGATTTAATTTCTAATGTGTTTCAGTTGGAGTATCCTATGAACTTGCCATTCACGATTAGAGATCTCTTGACAGAGTATCACCATATGGATACTAGCTACAAACTATGGAAACTACCCTTGCATAGGCCTAAGAATGAAGGAGGCCAACTCAGGAGGTTTTCGAGTAATGAAAACCCTCCTTTTCATGAGGACTTGTTTGAAGAATATTTCAGATACACTTATTCTTTAGTTGGCCAGGTCTTGGGGGTAGAGGTCACACCCCTCATGTTTATTGCCCCAATGGTCTTAGCTACATACATACAAAGCAATGATGCTAGGTCATTCAATTACTCTAGATACTTGGCCAATGACCTAAACCGAGAGCTTGAAAAGATTAAAAACAACAGTGAATATATTCATTTCAAACATTATTCTCTTTTCATGCATTTGCTCATGCACGAGGGACATGTAAGAAGGGTCTAGAGTCAAGAATTAAGAATAAAACATATAGATCAAAATGGGAACTCAAACCTGTACATGTGTGGACTTCACTGTGGGATAGTCGATTTGGTAGATCTCATTATCTTTATTTTGAGGAATTTTTGATGAAACCATTAATGGAGTGGTTGGGATATCCGTGTGATTATAACTTATCCCAAAAAGTGAAAAAGTTTCTAAGACCAAAGGAAAATGACCCAAGGAAAAAGGTGGATCATAACTGGGGAAACTGGTATGCTTTTCTTGACTGCACAGTGATTAGGGTTTATGGGTTTGAAGGAACTCCACACTTGTTGCCACGAGTAGTTCCTGATAGAATTTTCTACTTAGAAATTGTGAAGCAATTGGAAAAATTTGATTCCAAAAACCTTAAAGGACACAACAAAAAATTGATCATGTCTAGTACCTTATGTTTAGGAGACTTTAAAGTGGTTGCAAATGAGGGATATGAGGAAATTGATGCTAAATTAGCACAACATAACCTCCCTCTAGGTAACAAAAGAAAAAAAAATTATGCAAAAGGCTTTATTCACAAAGAAAGGTTATCACAGGGGTTATCAGGATATGAGCATGTATTCTCAGTTGAAGATGTAATCAGAAACCATGATGAAGCCTCTACCACTAAAATAATGATTGCATATAATAAGGTTATGCTTGCAGAGGAATGGAAAAGAAGAAATGTCCCATCTTATTCGAAGGAATTTGGTGAAATACAAGGTCCTCTAGCAAGGATTGAGAAACTCATTTCTCATATGGATGAAGTGGTAGAGAATCTTCCTTCATTTGTCTTTGATTCCCCTCATGTAACCTATTCACGAGTGCAGGCTAAAGATATAGAGCCCTTAGATTATATCCCTTCATAGCCGACTCTTGATGTGAGTTTTTTTGTAGATACCGATATGAGTGAAGAAGAGGAGAGTGATGAGGAGAAAGAGAAAGTACAACAAATAAGTGCTCATGTAATTGTATAGTATGAGCCTCCTCAAGAACACAATGTTGTAAGATTTGAAGCATCAGATGAATTATCAAATGATGCTAGGGTCAAGGCTAGACAGGAGTTCATTTCTAATGGAGATTTTGTTAAGTCTCTTGAGTTTAAATCATTTTTTTATGAATATAAAGGAAAGAAAATGAGACAAAAAATGAAAGATGTCACTCCTTAATGAGAAGCTATTGTTTTGAAAAAAATGAAAAAATAAATAGACAAAGAGATGGAGTCCATCACTCTTGAGAGAGGGAGAGAGTTACTCCAAGAAGCTGGAGTATTGCTTTTGTCTAGATGGGATATAAGCTCTGCAATTGTATTTGATAGTTTCAAAAATAGAGGAGATAAAACAATGAATTTAATAGATGAGGCAAGTGACAAGATGTATTCAGGGTTTGGATACAATCCAGATGAGGCCACCTTGCTTATTTGGTCACTGTACCCCCATGACAAAAGACAAGTTGTGATTGATAATCCAAACCAAATGTTTGGACATCTCTTGGTTCAAAGAGTAGGGGATACCAACCCCATGGAGACAATAGAGTTGAATGCCAATGTGGCAAAGTTCACCAAGGAACAGATTGATAAGTTGGTTACAGAAAATGACAGGTTGAAGAAGGAATTAGCACATCAAAGAGAAATATCGTCTTCCTCTTCCACACCAGAATTGTATTCCCCATGGCTTGAGAAAGATAAGAGAGTATTGGATGCAATCGCTGATACAACTTGTTGGAAGTAGTGCCACCTGAAATCTCAAGAAAAATGTAAAGAATTGGAGAAGTCAAAACCATCAAGTATAAGATTGCATCTGAAATGATCAAGGGAAGATTCAATAAGATGATGAAATGTGCAAATGAATATTGGAGGAAATTTAAATAGGTACTCTAAGCAATAGAGGAGAATGAACAATTACATGGGAGAATAATAAAAAATAGAAAATAGCTTCATGACAAGCAAATCCTGAAAGTACAGACAATGCAGACACAACAAATTGGTAGAAGCACACAATGGATATCATAATAATCTCATCGAGGATTTTGAGTACTTTAATTCGACTTTGACACTCTATGATGATATGGGAAATCCTCGAGAATATGATGATTGGAAGGAAGATTTTAATGTGATTCTAACTGCTTCATTACAAGAGATCAATGACAAGGATATGATTTTACAAAATACTCACAACCAGCTCGAGAAGATGATGTATAGGGAGCATGATATGAGAGAGGTGATCTCCAATGTAGATACTTGTGTTGAACAAGAATACATCCATCACCTCTCTGCATTCAATTTGTTCCTCAACCAAACTATGGATACACCAGACACAACAAGGAAACCATCAAGATGAAAGGAGTTAGCCGACAACATGAGCACCATATCTTGGAGTAGAAGCTTTGAACAGATCTTAGGTGGTCATGGGATTTTGCTTGGATATTAACGGATCAGTGCATTTAGTTGCTGAAATATTTCATTTTCTTAATTATGTTTAGTTATCAAACAACATGAATGTTTGTAATGCGTATGTAGCTTGTTGCCTCTCACATATATAAGAGAGACCAAGACCCAAATAGATCATCCATCTCATATCAGAAACTACTGTTATAATGCATAATATTCAAAGATAAATATAATGGAGAAGGTTATGCATAATTGTTAATTTTCTTTCAAGTGTTCAACTGTTGTGTGGATTTATATGCTTATATGTTATTTGGTTGTCTCTGAAGTGGTTTTTTATGTTATTCAAATTGAATGTGTGGAAATAAATTTAATTTTTCAATACACATTTGTTGTAGTTGTGTGATGTTGACTGGTTTCAGTGTGCAGAATAATTAAAATTCCTTTTAAGAAATCAAATTTGATAGGTTCATGTTTGGATTAAAGTCCTTTTGAATAGATTATCTTAATTGGTTTCCTTTCACAACTTCACAGTAGCATAAGGGGATATCAATAGGATTACTAAGAAGAGTCCAAATAACTAACATATGTGCACATTTTCATAAGGTGCAAACATTCAAAGTTCTCAACTGTTCAAGTTAATTTGAAGAGTGAATCTACCTATCTTACAAAACCCTATCTCCAAAATAATCATTCATCCCTCCACTCTGTCCACCCAATAGAAGTAGGCACTGGTAATAATTAGATATTACATACAAAATACAACTCACAAACTTGAACTCTCAATTACTCTCACTAGTATTTAGACATTAAAACTTTGCATCTGCTTCATCTCACGTGCCATAGTAAGTAGATTGCTCAATATAGGAACCATATCTATCTGTAAATATGCCTTATTGTTTAGGTATACCCGCCTAGGTCTGGCAGAGCCTGAAGAGTAGAAGGTAATCAATTTTGCTTACCTTGTTCATGGGCCAAAGGTGTATTAAGGGATTGGCACCCCCTTATGGTTTAAAACCTGCACTTTGAGACCTAACACTAGTGATGATGGCCTAGGATTTTTCATCAAAATATATGCACGACTTCTATGGTTTAACTACATCTCACTGTCCTTGCCATGATGAGAAGGTAGAGGTAGATTTCAACAAAAGCCTTCATTGTTTGAATTGGCATCAAACAATACCTTCAACCTCAACTTATGTCATTACATATAATGAAATTTCCCCAATTGTTTGTATTGTTTAATCACACAATAAGGGGCCTTTAGAGCCCAATGGTACCTACCCAATCTACATATACTTTCAGTGTTAATGAAAATCACATCCAAAAGTGAAAGTGTTAGGAAGGTAGGTCTATTTCATCTAGATTTTTTTCATTTTCAAAATACATCTACCTTAATTGATGCAAATTAGTTCATGAGATTTATGCATGATCACTATTGCTATCTATGCTCTACTGGTTTGATATGCCCATGATTTGTTGCCTACAATACTTGACTAATGAATCTCTGTGAATAACCCAAGTATAGTGCTTTAATTGCTTTCAAACATAAAGTGGGTGGTAAGTGTTGCTTTATGTGATAACCATACATGACTTAGTTAAGAAATGGGAATCTCACTTATAAGATTTTCTCAATGAATTGGGATCTTGTATACAAATACATGATGTCTATCTTTTCGTTTTTCCCTTTTCAAATCCACTCTTGAAAGCTCCTAAGTGGTTGAAGAGACTAGTTGGTGTCAGTTTTGGATTTGGAGGAAAGCTTGCTTCATTTTCACCTGGTATAACATCACAGAGTGTTGTTCACTCTTCTGAGGTAGAGTACAATTTATTCTTTGGTACATGTCATTAAGATGATATATGGTCTTATTTTTCTACTATTTTCGTAGGTATATATACACAATCTCATTACCAAGGATAGTTTGGTGCTTCATTCAATAGAGTTTGAAGTTGCAATAGCAGATGGTGAGAAATCAACATTGTGAGCTTTGTGTGACAAGAAGTCTTAGGATTCTCAGTTACTTATTTTTGGATACTTTTTGAATGGGATTGATAAAAAATTACATTAATTTGTATTGTTTCACTTGCAAATTTTTGGTTTCTTCATTGATTTAGTTTGGAAGAAGAGAGGGAGACATGGAATTTACTAAGAGTCATGTTTGAAGATGAAGGAAATGCTAGGTCAAAGCTACTTGAGCACTTTGGATTCCAAGTGTAGTCAACAGAGAATCAAGACTTACAAGAAGCTCAAACTGCCAAAATTGATGATATCAATAGTGAAATAATCATCAATGTCACTCTTGATGATAAAACACAATTAAATCCATCAGTTCGGTCAAAAGGTGGACAAGATGTTACATCCCCCAATGAATTGGGATCCTATATGCAAATACATGATGTCTATCTTTTCATTTTTCCCTTTTCAGGTGCACTCTTGAAAGCTCCTAAGTGGTTGAAGAGACCAGTTGGTGTCAGTTTGGATTTGGAGGAAAGCTTGCTACATTTCGGCCTAGTACAACATCATAGTGTTGTTGGATCTTCTGAGGTAGAGTACAATTTAGTCTTTGGTACATGTCATTAATATGATATATGGTCTTATTTTTCTTCTATTTTTATAGGTATATATACACAATCTCGTTATCGAGAACAGTTTGATGATTCATTCAACAGAGTTTGAAGCTACAATAGTAGATGGTGAAAAATCATCATTCTGAGCTTTGTGCGATAAGAAGTCTCAAGATTCTTGGTTACTTATTTGTGGATACTTTTTGAATGGGATTAATAATAATTTACATTAATTTGTATTGTTCAACTTGCAAATTTTTGGTTTTTGCATTGATTTACTTTGGAAGAATAGAGGGAGACATGGAATTTCCTAAGAGTCATGTTTGAAGATGAAGGAAATGCTAGGAAAAATCTACTTGAGCACTTTGGATTTCAAGTGCAGTCAACAGAGAATCAAGACTTACAGGAAGCTCAATCTGCCAACATTGATGATACTAGTAGTGAAATAATCAACAATGTCACTCTTGATGATACAACACAATTAGATCCATTAGTTCAGTCAAAAGGTGGACAAGATGTTACATCCCCCAAAGACAATGGTGAGGAATTTTTTGATAATTTTCATAGTCTAAAAGAAGATTCCTCACTTCCTCTCACTGAAAATGATTTTGTTGTTGGGAAGGATACCCTGGGCAATGGAGAAGAGGTGCAACATGAAGCTACTAAAGATTTGACTAAATACTAAGAATGTGATGAAGCCATTCAAAGTTCTTTAGTTGTTGGTGATTATAAGGGAGCAGTCATGCAATGCCTATCAACAAACAAGATGGCAGATGCACTTCTCATTGCTCATGTCGGGGGGAGTTCTTTACAGGAGAAAACTCATGATGAATATTTAAGAAAAATGAATTGTTCCTATCTTAATGTTATGCTTCTATACAAATTTCATGGCATTTTCAACGTCTTAAAGTCTTTTAATGTTTTATGTTTTACCATCCTTCTTGTATTCAACTATCTGGATTTTAGAAGGCTAACTGGCTCTATTTATCTAAAATATATTCTTTCTGTGGAATATTTTCTGACTTAACACTATTGGTGAAGGTGGTTTTTTCTATTGTCAATAATGATCTTATTGGCCTTGTGAACAGGAGGCCTTTTAAATCCTAGAAACAAACCCTTGCTTTAATTTGTACAGTAAGTGTTTTTTCCCACAAAAATTAGTTAAACAGAAAATTATGTAAATTGGATAATGCAATTTTGATTTGGAGCAAATTGTACTTGACAATAAGTTTTTTTTATAGCTCATTTCTAATTTATGTGAGTTGTAGTTTGAAGCTTTTGATATAATGAGAAAGCATAAAAATTTATGCATTATATCATACAGTTGTGTACCTTATTTTCAAACATTTATCATACTTGTATCATAGATACAAGACTTGGACGTAAAATAGTCTTGGAAGGCTGATTTTTTACTTAAGACTTGGAGGACTCGACACAGACTTGGTAGGCTGAATTTTTGACTTGGACATTGAAGGTAGGTTTTAAAATAAAATGAACCCTACCCCACATAGTGATGTTTGTTTTCCATTATATTTTCATTGAATGCTCTTGGAAAAGAAATGAAATTAGCTATGATGGTTTTTTGTTCACTGTTGCCAATTGATTCTAAGTTTTCTTTAAGAGGCTTGGGGTTGTAAGATCAAAGGGGTCTCTTGTAGTCAATAGAGAAAGAAAGTTAGTCCTTGAAGAGATTGTAACAAAGATGTTATAATCACAAAGCACAAGGTTCAAAGAAATGAGATCATAATGTAAAAACAAAAGAGAAAAATTATGTTTTTATTAGAACGATGATTTTAAGGATTGACTATGAAGAACAATCATCATAAGATAGCAGTAAATACAAACAATGACAGTGCCAATGATTTATCAATATAGTGAATAAAGAGTTCCAATTTTCAATTCATGATAATAGTAGTCCAAGGCATGCAAGGGATAGGAATGAAAGACAATATATAGAGGGAAAATAGTTGCAAATGATTGATGTTATATCAAAGAATATGAGTATCAGAGGATCATAGAAAAATGAAGGAGATAATATCAGTTGTTATGAATTCCATGTGACTCGATATCATGCACAAAGAAGATGTAAAAGACCATGGAACAGAGTGAAAAGGGGTCAAAGTCAATGAGATTCATTCAATGTCAAAGAGCATTATCATTATATCAGTGAAAGCACAAAATTGTAACAACAATGAAGCAATAGAAAGTAAGAACAATATATGCAACATCAAGATCATTGTCATAAAGGATGAAGATCAACACGAGGTCTTAGGATTCAAGATTTCCACTTACCTTTAGATTGTAACCTTGTTTAATGTTTTTCCCTTTCTTGAATGATACTAGTGTTGCATCTTAGAAAATGTTGCTCAACAAGCTCTGGAATTACAAAAATGGAAACCACCACTCTTTGCATTCAATGGTTGTTTCCTTCGTCAGACTTGCAATTGGAAAACCTTCAAATGCGTGCGGGAGCTGAAATACCAAATTGTTGATTAAACTTCGAAACTTCCCTCCAATGTGAAATTGTGATTTTTTACACCAAAAATCAACTACCTAAGATTCCCTCCAAATGCATACACGACCTGATCGACCAAGGCACCAAAAATAACTTCTTCTTTTTATTGTCTACTAAAAATACCTATTGCTAAAATGCACCAAAAAAAACTGTGGAAGGCATGCAAAAATTAATCTTCATTTTTAGGGGAAAAATATTCATCTATCTACATCGTCATTTTAATATAGGTTGTGAAAATTAAGATAAGCATGATGTGCTCCTAAAATTACTAGAGTTCAAACTTGCATAAAAAATAAAATCTATAAATATGATCCACACACAATTGATTACATAGATTATAAAATAATTAACAATATAAAGCCTGAAAGAGAAAATTTTCGTATACCAAAAGTGATCATAATTGTTATTTATATTTTGCATTATTAAGATGGTTGAGTATATCAGCAAGCAGAGATAGAAGTGAATCAATTTCTTCATTTTTATTGCAATTGGATTGTTTAAATCATATTTTATTAGTGAAATTGACCACAATTTCTCTTTGATATATTTGACATGCTGAAACAACAGGAAAATCAAACTAGCTTCAAATCATAGTTAAAACATTAACAATTCATTAACATAATGAGTAATAAAAGTTAAAGAATGTAAATGTTTATAATTTTTTTTATAAAATATGTGAAGGCCTTAAGACTGCACTGAGAGGCAATGCCTTCCATGCAATAGGTATTTTTGGTGCACCAAGCAACCTAGGCAGCCAAATGGCCCGCTTAGGTAGGGGTCCCATGAGGAGGGCTTAATTAGCTCTATGGATTATGATCAAATTCAAAAGAAAAAAGAATTGAGGAGTAATAGTCATTTATTTAGTCATTAATTTAGCCATATATTTAGTCATTTATTTAGTCATTTTTATTTGTATGATATTAGTCATTTATTTAGTCATTCAGTTGTGATTTTACCCAATGACCAAATTAGTCACTTGTAAATGACCAAATTAGTCATTTATTTTCAAGATACTACTAGTGTTAGTCACGTGACTAAAAGTTTTAGTCACATAGTCATTTATTTTCCAAATTCTACTAGTGCCTAATACTTCATTACCCTTGTCATCCTCACCATTCACTGGCTTGGGCTTTTGTTCACTAAAAGAATTCAACAAAGTGGCAAGCTCTCTACAAGCTAAACAGCTAGGGTCTTGACATTCAAACATTAGATTGTCTTGAAAAGATTGATTCTCTTCAATAATTTTATTTAACTATTCTTCAAGGGAAACTTCCTTCATTGTATCTATGTCTAGTTTTCCTTTGTCAATTGAATCTTCAACCATCACCCCTTTTTGCTCCATCTGAACCATGCCTTCAATCTCCTAATTATGCTCCATTTTAGGCATGTTATCATGCATACCACATTCGTGAACCTCCACAACAACGATGTCCTCATTCATTTGTTCACGAATTAGCTCTCTATCAATGGGGTCTTTGTGCTCTTGCTCAACATTTTTCTCCATCTCTACAACTAGCCATTCATGATCTTCTAGATCTTCCTCATCATTATACTAGTTGGATACCTCAAAATAATTATCAATGTTTTGTTGTTCCAACTGATCTTGGTTTTCCAAAATTTGCTCGTGCCCCTGACTTGTAGCTACTACAGGTGTGAGCATGCTTTCTTCTTCTTGGTCCACAAAAGAAGGAAGTTCATCAAACTAAAACATGGTGTTATACTCTCAAACAACCTCCTTTACCTCTTCATCTTGCTGCCCTGATTGATCTTCTAAGATGGACATTGAAACATCTTCATCTTCTTCAATAAAGCAAGAAAGCTTATTAGTCAAAACATCAAAAGATTCATTTGGAGAAGCCTTTCCTTGCTCAATATTCTGTTGATCTAAATGGTAGACCTCCAAAGCTGAACATAATGGATTCACCTTCCTAAGCTTCTTTATGAGGAATAGGGTATCCTGATCAATGGGTTCAACCTTGGATTCATCAAGTGGGAAAACTCGAGGAGCTTCTTGGGTTTCTTGCAAGGAAAAATATTGCTCAAGGGGTTGCTTTGGAACTATACTAGGTTGAACCTGATTATTTTCCTCAACTTGTAGAGGATGAAGGCTTCAAAAACTTGGTATTTCAAGATTAAGAGGCGGGCTTGAGGAATTAAGGACTTTATTTTTCCTAAAACATGGAATCTCAACTTTAGGAATACTAAGAGGCTCATTCTGTCTAAAACTTGGAAAATTATACTTACGAACCTCCTCTTGAGTAGGTTGATCGAGAACAACATGAGCTATTTGGACTTCATGCCTTTGTGTTTGAGCAAACATGAGATTTATTTGCTCTTCTTTTGTATCCATCTCGTTTTCAAGATTCTCCTCGAACTATATCATTTGTGTATCCATCTCTTGCTCATAGAGATCAAATTGATAAGCCATCTCTTCCTATTGTTGATTATACTTGTGCTGCCTCTTGATCTCCTCTACCTACTTTGTGAAGTCAAGCATCATACTGTAGACACTAAAAAATGCACTAAGCAATATCATACACTCGAAATAGGTTTACTAACATCATTTCCTCTCAAAATTCATCTTCTTTTGACTTAATTAATTGAATTAGCCTAGCTAATTAATTAATTGCATCTTTTTCGTCCATTAACCTAGTTCATCAAATTGGGTTAATTCACCCCCCCTTCATGTTAATATTTCATCCTATTAAATTAAATTAATCAAAACATTTAATTTAATTCCCTAAGTCATCTTATTTAATTAAATAACCCTCAGTTATTTAATTAAATATCATTTTCACCTTTCCCCTTTCATTAAATCATTTAATTTAATGAAAATAACCTTTAATTCTTCTAATCCCATAATTGTGTGATTAAACCTTGTTGAATTAACAATTAAACTAACTTTCCTATGAGCAAAGGGAATATTCCCATGGAATATTCCTTATCCCTCTTTTACACAATTAAGAATTTCTTTTAATTTGCAAAATGCCTTTTTTCCTCACCCGTGGGAATATTCCAAAAAAATATTATTTTTCCTCCATCATTTGAAAAAGGGATATTTTCACTTAGCTTCTAATACAATCTTTAACCTTTAACCTTTTGAACATGTCACCTCTGACCTTTGTGAGCAGGTCAAAAGTGTGTTTGTTTGAGGCAAGTGTGAGCCCTTGATTAAATCTCATCATGCATTCTCATTTTTTGATGATAATCCATGATCTATGCCTCTTCTTTTCCACCATCTTTGACCATTGATTAATCTTTTTAATCTCAACCCTCCATTTCTCATTTGCTTTCCTATAAATAGGACACTATTTAGAGATAAATGGATCCATCTTTTTTAGAGCAAACTCATGCTATTGAATCTCATCCATCTTTTTTAGAGAGAACTCATGTTGTTGAACTCATATGCACTCACACTCATATTTCAGTTACTTTTAGCTTGTTTTAGTTAATTTTAGTTGCATAAAAGCTTAAAGAATCCATTAATGGCTTCCATGCATCCATCTTAGCTTGTTTATAAATTAGGGTTTTCATCTTTTAGCTTAGAATTACCTTAGATTAGCTTAGCAATAGCATAATTAGATCATTTGTAGCATTAAATCATGTTAATTTAGCATGCATCATGTTCATTTTTAGCATAAACTAGGTTTTCATCCACTTATCACAATGGTTTCATCGATTCTCTTCCATAGAATAGATTGAAATAGACTCAGTAATCACATGATTAGGAAACGGTCGTCGTTTCACATCAACATGACCCCATTTTCAAAATTGGATAAGTTTCAAATGGGTTAGAGTAGGAATTTAACTATTTTTGAGTAGTTTGTAACTTTCAGTTTCAATTAAAATGCTTAGTTTCACTTTTCCAATTTGAATGATCTTATTTGGTAGATGAATGTTTAATTGGGAAAATTATGCTTCAATTCATCATGGATTAAGCGTAATCAATCCAAACTAACAATCCTCGTCTCACATTTTGGCACTAGAAGGAGGGTATGCCATTAACTTAACAATTTTTTAGCTCAAATTCCATTTGTTTGTTGTTTTGCAAGATACAATGATTCCCAAACTATAAACAATGACACTTTTAAAGAGCGTCGCCATATAATGACACCATCACAATTTGAAATCCCAATGCTTAATTAATGCACTAACACTGATTAAATATGGTGACACTAATTTAATCTAAAGGTATCGAAAAGTTCAAATGGTGACACCCAAACTTCACTAGAGCAACACCAAAAAATTTCAAACTGCAACACTACTACGAGTAGCAATTCCAGACCAAATCTCGATGCTATCGTGCTGACTATTTATGTTGTAGAGCGATGCCCATACTTCAAATTGCAACACTATCTTGTTTAGTGACGCCCAACTAGGGTAAGAAATTTTATGTTTATTTTTTTGACATGTGATTTAATTTCTTTGATTTATTTGACCACTGATGTGCTTTTGACTGTGTTCTGGTTGTTAGACTAACAATGTTTTGTAGGTTCAAAGACATGGAGCTAAAGTGAAGAAAGTTTTTTTCTATCTTGAATTCTATAATTGTAACAAGTGTTTAATGCTTTGGGGAAATTATATCCCAACGTTCATGCTTTCTTATTTATGCTTTAGGACAATTAATTTTCTATTGGGCTTAAGACTTACAATCTTAGTACCAACTAGATTTCAATTGGGCTTAAAACTCATTTTCAAAGTTGGCTAAAATTGAACCCTTGTCATTGGTTTTTGGGTTTAAAATGAACGCTCAAAGTTGGATAAAATTGAACCTTCACATCATCATTTTACTTTGGGCTTAAAATTGAACAAGGCAACTTCATGTTTCAATTGGTGCTTAAAACAAACTCATCATTGCTTTGAAGAGTTAAAATTTACAATTGTTTGCTATGTTTTGTGATTTTCAATGTTGTTAGTGGATGTGTATTCAATTCTCTCGTGCCATTTGGTGACCTTGAAAATTGAAACATTCCTTAACACTTTGTGAAATCACCTACATCTTTCAATTTGGATTAAAACTGAAACCACTTATGAATGTGAGAAAAAAGGCATAGCATGTGTTCTCTCTTTGTTCCTACGAATGAAGATGATCAAACTATGGATGTACTTCCTCACTATTGTTTATCTTTAGAGGGTCTTCCTTGGTGGGAAAAATTACTCACCTCAAGGGAACAACCCAAGCGGTAATGAGCTAACGACAAGCTCTTCCAAACCACGATATAAGTGTGTGGTTGCAATGAAAATTGTGATCAATGGGAAGTAGTACATGATAGCTCTCCCCCAATATTTTTATGATGCGTAAAACCATTGTTCTAAGGGTTGGGAGACCTCTTGATGGATTTTATCATTACACCCCCTAAACTAGAAGCCCTTATTATGAACCCTTGTTTAGAAGCCAAAAATGGTTAATATTTGTTGGTGCAAGAATAGTTGTTCTAAAGCTTCCCCACAACCGTACTATACAATTGTAGAAACAAAAAAAATCCTTTTGATCTTCAGATTTTAAGGATTTTGATATTTGGTGGTCCCAAGAAGTGTGTGCCATGGAGGGGAGCCAGTGTCTCCAAATCTTTAACTGTTCGCATTATTTAGTGTTTGGAGAAATCCGAGTGGGGACTCAACAAATATAACCATTTCGAGCCTAGGGTTATAATGATTGTGAGTTAGTTTAATACATTGCTTGGTTCCAAAATGATACAAACACAAGCATTCACTATCATCCTCAAAATTTCAAACACTTTGGCTTAAATATGAACCTTTTGAGTTAGCCTTGATATTACTACTTGTCCTAAGGATTTATCCCTAACGCTTTCTAAATATCTTGACATTGATCTCAAATCCATATTTTCCCAAAGACAACATACAAAAATTATGGATCTAATCTCATAATTTTCATGAAATGGACATTGTGAAAGTTATGATTTTTTTGACATAAAAATCTAGTTTGGAAAAATAATCAAGACAAGTGTTTGTAAAATAAATTCACTTAAGCAGGATAAACTAACAAATGAACCCCACATGACTATTTAGGGACTGATTTCTCCCATTGAACAACTTGATCTTCTAGGTGCTATAATTCAGCCAAACTTTGAACTCATTAATGGAGAACAAACTAATCTCATTAGCAATTTGAGAAGCTTCATTTCTAAAACAAAAGAAACAAATACCTAGTGGAGAAACACAACAACCATTTTAGACAAAGAAGAGGAACAAGCTGATATTGAGGTTGGAAGGCCCACATTACCACCTCCTGTGTGGCAATAAATATCTTCCTTTCTTCCATAAACTTGAATTTTTTCTACATAATCTCACATAAAGTCGGGATCCCTAAAGTAAGGCCTATAGGTCCTCATTTTAGACTTAGACATCTCACTCCAAAATCTCTCAAGAAACATCTTTTAAAACTTCACAAGTATAGAGACAAGTTAGTAGCAAACTTTTATGGACACGTTTCAAAAAATAGTCTAGAACTATATGCATTCTTTAAGAGTCAAAATCCTGGTCTTTTTCACGATACTAAACTCCTCTAAATGATCCATCGAACAATCAAAATCCATAAGGAAAGATCTCCATCCTATCATTGCAAACATAGATATCGTAGTGCACAGTTTAGTAGGAAGTGGGATTCAATACTTTATCGCAATCACTACCACTTGTTAAGAAACTTTTATGCTTGACCTAGGAGGATCCAAATAGGTCTAAACATCCCCATCCATCCTCTCATCTAGATCAAAATTGGTTCTTTAGGATTTGAAAATTTTAGAGGTCTAGCATCATTCTCATTAACTTGATCTTCTCAAAACAAAGGGTCCCTTTAAGTTCAACATTGGGTCAAACATCTCACTCACCCCTTCATCAAAATTCATCTTTCACTTCATCCAACTTTGCAAAATTTCTAGTACACCAACACTTTGTGAATTAAACATGAAATCAAACCAACCATCTAACTTGCCTATTTTGTATGTGAAATTCATCCTTTTCCATGCATTTATACAAGTTAGTTATCATCTTTGAACTAGTTCGTCTTGAAGGTCACGAGTCTACCCTAAATATTTACAAGTTCATAAACATCCTTTATCCCAACATAAAAACATCAAGAGGAAGTCAAAAGTGTTGTTCCAAAAAGTTTTCAAAGATCACTTTCCACATCATCTACCTTTTCATCCCCCACTATCATCATTGCTCCGAAAAGACTTAGAGTGTCTCTTTTACCTAGATTTGAGTCAACTAGAGAGTTCAAACATCACAAATCTCAACATAACTCTCCCATAGGTGACACAAAATTTATGGTAAAGACTAGCTCACAGCACAAGAGAATCATGGAAAAATCCAAAGTTACATTTCCCTCAAGTGATCCAAATCCTTTAGAATATGATCCGAGGAGTCAAGTTAGACCATCACAACATCCTTCATCCCCATCAGGACCAGATGAGATAGAAGATGCCACAAACAAACCATTTGAACTCGCTAGGGAGGAAATTATGGAACATCAAGCCTTTGAAATTGTAGCTCCTATCTCCCCAATGTTTGTGGCACTGAATTTAACACAAGGTTTCACAACTCCATCACTAGGTCTAAATCAAACCTACATGCTCACTATTGTAACAATCCTTGCTAAAGAATTTGTACATGCTCTTTCATTTGAAAATAGTACAATTGTGGGAACACCTGAAACCAATCCTCCACCTAACACAACTACTTGGATGCCTAGCTTTGGTGCTCCTCCCATTCTTGAATATCCTGAATAGATATACACACTTCTTGATCTTCATTACTCAACCATGACTTCAACATATTGAGGGCCTCCTTCATCCACATCCATGAGTACAACAAGTATTCCTACCATTACAAAAAGTAGTGCATATTAGGTATCTCAAAGCAATGCGCAAGGGCATACCAATACCATACTACAGAGTCAACCCTTGAAGGAAATAGGGAAATCCTTACCCAATCCTCCAATGGGTTTATCCATACCATTGGTTTCATATAACACATCCAAACCATCCAACATCAATCCACCTCAAAACAATCCCTTGGTTATGAGTTATGTCAATCTAGGAAGTACCTTGATTACAAATCGATTGTTTACATCTTTGGCACAAGGAAATCCTCAAAACATGGGACAAGAAAATATTTTTAATCAATGGACTCAAGGTCCTAGTGTGTCATTTCCATTACAAAATTTAATGACACCATCCTTATCTTTTCCCACAACCCCCTTTACTATTCCAAATCAATTGAGACCTCAAACATACATTCCTCCACCTCATCCTACCATATTACAAGGAATGTTGAACCAAGGGAACCCTCCACCTCTCATCAACAATCCTTACCCATTCAAAACATCAATATTGATAATCCTCCATAGATGTCTAAACAACCACCTGATCCCACATTACAAGCACATGCCTTAGCTTTACAACAAGCACAACAAGTCTATCAACAAGCCATCCAACAATAGCAACAATAGCAAGCAGCCTTAACAATGTAGGAAGCAGCCTTAGCATAACAACAACATCAAGCTTAGCAAGCAGCCTTAGCACAACAACAACATCAAGCTCAACAAGCAGCCTTAGCACAACAAGTTGTGCAACAACAACATCAAGCACAAAAAGTAGCTTTATTAGCACACCAACAATAGTAGGCCCAATAGCAAGTCCTAGTGGCACAACAAAAACAAAAAGCTCAATAGAAAGCCTTACTAGCTCAATAGTATGCCCAACAACAACAAGGTTCTTATTATCCTCACTTGAACATCGTCAATCCAAATGCATTAGGAACATATACATCAATACCCCAATCATCTTCACAGAATCTCACACCACCATACGCCCCATATAACTCTTTCATCATCCCATCATGTGTTCCTTCACCCAACCCGCAAGATGATCTAGCATCACAATTCAAAGCACTTTCACAAGAAATACAAGACCTTTGAATGGGCAAGACCAAAAATTCCCATACACAGAACTTGTGTCCTTATCCATTTGACCGAAACATAGCAATGATACCATTCCTTCCTGGTTTTGAAATCCCCAAATTTGACAAGCATAAAGGGAGAGGAAGTCCTATGGACCATATCAAAGAGTTTAATGTCATGTGCATGGAGGTGGCTTACAATGATTCATATCTAATGCACCTCTTCCCTCAAAGTTTAACAGGTCATGCTATGGATTGGTTTTCTCATCTGCCTCCTGGTATCACATTTTTTCAAGAAACCACTGATAAATTCATCGATCACTACTCCTTCAATATTGACATGGACGTCAGTCTAGAAGAATTATACACTCTTAGACAAAATCAAGGGGAAACCTTTGCTAATTTCTTACAGCAATGGAGACAAATATCTAGTAAAAGCAAGTGGCCCCTTCTTGATGAATAGCAAGTGGGAATCATCATAGCCAATCTAGATTCAAATCTATCATTCCACTTGAAAATGTAGTGCTTCACATCATATGATGAACTTGTCCCTAGAGCCCTTAACATTGAAAGAGCTCTAATCTCACAAGGAAATACTCAAGCTTACAAAGACAACCATCCTTCAACTAGTTCGAATGAGAAACCTCATGTCTAGGAAAAGAACAAAAACATAACAAATGATGGTGTGGTAGATGCTAAGGTCATACTAAGTGCTCCTAGACCTAATAACAATCAAGTTGCTAACGTCCAGCCAACTGTGCAATAAACAACACCTCCTCAAAACAATCAGATCAATAACACTGACATGCAACAAAGGCGAATTGTTAACAAGAATAGCTATCCCAAATGCAAGTACACACAGTTATCAGAACCTATCAAAACAATCATGAAGAAGTTGGTAGAGTCAGATTTGATAACACTTCCAAACTTTGAGAACTACCAAGAAGAACAAGAGAAACCAACCTGGTACAATGAGTGTGATCTCTGAGACTTTCACAAAATCAAAGGACACAAAACAACAAACTGCATCAAACTTAAGAACATCATCCAAGATCTCATTGAGAATGATACCATATATGTTGAGGTACTAGCTGGGAAGCAGGATCTTAAGATATACAAGAAGACTATACCAAATCATAACAAAGCAAAAAATAATAGCAAAGCTAAGGATTACACCAATGTGCAACATACCTATTTCAATGTAGTTGCCTCAAAGGAGCTAGTACAAAATGTGGAGTCACCACATGACGTGGAAAAATAACCGTTCAAGGAGTCCCCTCTCAATCTAGGACACAACCTACTTTTCCCATATCTAATCCTAGCAAGTACAATCTTCTAGATCAGCTTAAGTAGACCCCCACATAGATATCTATCTTAGAACTCATAAGGTTATCCCCTGCACATAGAGAAATATTAGAAAAATCCTTTTATGAGTCATCCGTTCTTGAGAATATTGATACTGATAAGTTTTAAGCTATGGTAGGCCACACCAACAACCACCTTCTCACCTTGTCCAAGAAAGACCTATCATCACAACCATCTCATAACTATTCTTTATACCTTGAGGTTGTCATTCATAAAAACAAGGTCAAAAGAGTCTTGGTAGATGGAGGTGTTGATCTGAACATTTGTACCCTGCAATTGATCAAACATTTGGGCAATTCAAAAGATACTATTGAGAAGGCAAAGAGTACCACCATCAGAGCATATCATGACCAAGATTGGGTATCACAAGGAATTATTGCACTTCCCATTCAGGTGGGACCCCTTATTGTAGAAACTACATGCCAAGTGCTTGATCTTGATCTTCCTTATAACATCCTACTTGGCCGACCATGGATCCATGCTCTAAAAGTTGTAGCCTCAACCTATCATCAGTGTGTGAAATTTCCTTTTGAAGGAAGTGAAATCACTATCCATGGAGATCCTGAGCCTTTTTACTACTGCAAAAGTCTTGAGGCCAAGTTCTATAAGATACCCTAAATACCCAAAAATGATAAGGACCTACACCATCAAGCTCATTTGTTGACCCATCATCCCTAGCCTCTACCTCAACAAAAAAAATACCTATTGTGCAGAGTATACTCGATGTCAAAGTAGTGATCCAGGATGATGGTTGTGGAAACTACAAAATATGGAAAGACACCTTTGTCTTGGGAGAGTTACCTATTTCTCCTCAGTCCATGGGAAACCCACATCTACCACCAAAGAACCCAAAACAATCAAGATGGCAACTACTACCTTCACCAAGTGGGGGGATTTGAACCAGGAAGATGTCAATGAGGAAGATATCTCTAAATTCCTCTATCAAGATGAATGACCTGCCCCTATTCTTCCCATGGAAGATGATAACAAAGGCTTACAACTCAAGTATAATTAGGGATATAACAAGAATGAAAAGCTAGGAAAAAATGACAATGGTTTACTAGAACCCATCATTCCTGAGAAACGAATAAATAATCTTGGCTTGGGTTGTACTACTAGCAAGGTCACACTTATTGGTAAAGGTACTTCTGCTAAACAAGTTGAGGCTTCCTCTTGGTCACCTACATCGTGTGATACAACCTTAGATGAATTTCCCCTTGATGTTGCTGACCTATTTGAGAACAACAACCTCTTTATGATATCCATAACATCCTTTGTCCCAAGAAACCAACCAATTAAAACACATTTGGTATACCTGCAATTATTGGCATGGACCAACAAGGACCATCGATTCTAGATTTATTTGAAAACAATGAAGCAATCTCAGAATTCATGAGACTCTGTGACAACTTATCATGGGAAGATCACAAAGAAGGCTTCAACATAGAGCTTGACACATGGGCATAGTATAGGGAGACAATTGAATACTTCAGTTGTAAAATTAATGAAATACAACTAACATGCAAATCCTTGAGTGAAAACCACCTAGTGGCACTCTCTGATCCTAAAATAGTAAAAAAAAAAGGATGTATCCAATGGTGAAAACCTTTCTGAGGCACCCAAGGATGAGGGATTCAATCTCCCCTTAAATCAATGCATCTAGAAAAGTCAGCAGTGCTAGTAGAAAAGGCCATTCTAGTCAATGTGGGAACAAAAGAAGCACCTAAGATCACTTTCTATGTTGAATCATTGTTGGATGAAGAAGAGAAGAATCTTGTAGCATTTCTCAAAGAGTGAAGAGATAAATTTTCATGGTCATACACAAATATGCCAGGCCTTGATTCGAAAGTGGTTGTGCATCACCTAACAATCTATCTTGAAGCCAAACCAGTTAACCAAAAATTAAGAAAGATGCATCCTCATATAGCACTCTTAGTCAAACTAGAGTTACAAAAGCTTCTTGACATTGGATTTATCTGACCAATAGATTATCCTGAGTAGGTTTCAAACTTGGTACAGTCTCAATACCCACTGGGGGCATCAGGATCTATACTAACTTTAGAGACTTAAACAAAGCATGCCCAAAGGATGTTTTCCCTCTTCCAAACATTGATCTCATTGTGGACTTAATAGCTGGGCATAAAATGCTATCACTCATGGATGGTTTTTCAGGCTATAATCAAAACATAATCGCCAAGGAGGATCAACATAAAACTACATTCACTTGTCCATGGGGAACTTATTGTTGGAATGCGATGCCATTTGGGTTAAAGAATGTAGGAGCAACTTATCAAAGAGCAATGACCCTCATCTTTCATGACATGATCCAAAAAAAAGTTGAAGATTATGTGGATGATATTTTGGAAAAATCAAGAAAGAGAAGTGAGCACATACAAGTCTTTGGACCCATCTTTGATAGGCTTGAAGAATAAAAGGTATGACTAAATCCAAAAATGTGTGTGTTTGGGGTCACATTAGGGAAACTTCTTGGCTTTATTGTCTCACAAAGAGGGATAGAAATTGATCCAACAAAGGTGAAATTCATTCTAGACATGGAACCACCACAAACACTAAAGCAGATGAGAGGGTTACAAGGCATAATGCAGTCCATCAGAAGGTTCATAGCACACCTATCAAATTAAATTCACCCCTTTTCGCATCTTCTCCATAAAGGGACAACCTATAAGTGGGATGAAAAGTGTGATAAAGGTTTCCAGTAGATCAAAGATTATCTACTAACACCTCCAGTGCTCATGCCACCAATACTGAACAAGCCACTGGTCTTATACATCTTAGCAACACCAACAACACTAGGAGCTCTTTTAGCACAACATGATGAAAATGGAAAGGAAAGAGCCATCTACTACATTAGCAGAACCTTGGTGGGATATGAGATGAACTATTCACCCATTGAGAAGGCATGTGTAGTAGTATGTTTTGCATCACAAAATTTTAGGCACTACATGTTGTCACATCAAATCAAGCTCATTGCAAAGATCGATCCATTAAAATACATGTTATCCAAAGCAACTCTCATAGGACAAATGGCTAAATGGGCGATGATCTTAACATAATTTGGCATAAATTATGTGGAGAACAAAGCAATCAAAGGATGAGTAATCACAGACCAACTAGAAGAAGCACCTATCTATGCTAAGAACCCCTTGATATCTGAATTCCCTGATGAATCAATGTTCCTTATCAATCTCACAGCTCAGCAGAAGATGTACTTTGATGGATCATTCACCCAACATGGATCCAGAGTAAGAATTATCTTCATCACCCCCCAAGGTGATTGTATCCCAAAGTCATACAAGCTATCATTCCTATGTACCAACAACATTTCTAAGTACGGAACCTTAATCACAAGTCTAAGGATGGTAGTTCAGTGGTAGATTGAAGAAATGAAAGTCTATAGAGACTCATAGCTGGTTATCAACCAAGTCAGTGACAACTATCAAACTAAGAATGACAAGCTCACTCCTTACAAGAAGAGGGTGGAGAATATCAAGGATCTTTTCATAGACATGACTTTTGAGAAAAGTCCTTGCATGAACAATAGAGTAGGAGATGCCATGGCGATAATCAAATCACTATTAGACATGCCAAACAATATCCTCCAATGTGAATTCTTGGTAGAAAAAATTCTCGTACCAACTTTCAAAATCCCTGAATCTAAATTTGTGTGTGTCATTGTTGGTCTTGGATCTCCATGGTATCATGACATATTCACTTACCTAAGCAAAGTAACCATCCCATTGGAAATCACCCTGAAACTTAAAAAGACCTTTGTTAAAAAGGCATCTTAATTCGTGATCCTAGATGATACCCTTTACCATTGAAACATCGAAGGGACATTACTATGATTTCTTAACCAAGAGGCAACCTTAACTACTCTAATAGAAGTACAAGATAACATATGTGGGTCCCATTCTAGCAGTATGACATTAGGTAAGAAACTATTGAGGACGGGGTACTATTGGCCAACTATGGAAAAAGAAGCTCATCAATATGTGTGGAAGTGCATCTAGTGTCAACAACATGGGGATTTGATTCATGCTCCAGCTAAAAACTTGCAGCCAATGATCACACCATGGACATTTTCACAATGGGGGCTTGACCTCATAGGAAAAATCACACCAACCTCATCCAACGACCACAAGTTTATCGTAACCGCCACTGAGTATTTTACTAAGTGGGTTGAAGCCATTCCTATGACCTACATAATGGGGAAATAGATTGACAAGTTTATCTTGAATTACCTCATCTGTCGTTATGGTGTTCCACAAACCCTAATCTCAAACAATGGAACACCATTTAAGAATTAGAATGTGAAAGAGCTATGCCAAAGATTGAATATCCAACATCAATTCTCTACCCCATACTATCCCCAAGGCAATGGCAAGGCTCAGGCTACAAACAAAACTATCCTAAAAATCCTAAAGAAAGTAGTTAATGAAGCTGGTCGTGACTGGAATCTACAACTAGTATCTGCATGCCTACAAGTGCAACCCCTTTCTCTTTGGTTTATGGATAAGAAGCTATCCTACCTATTGAGGTTGAGCTCCCATCATTACGAATGTCACTATAGAACCTGATCACTGATGAAGAATATAGATTATCCTAGCTGAATGAGATAGAATTCCTAGATGAGCATCGTCTCGATGCTCTCAATCGCTTGCAAGTGTATCAAAATTGATTGAAACAGAGCTATAACAAGAGGATCAATGTCGGTCATTCCAAGTCAGAGATCTTGTCCTAAAGCATAATTAGAAGAACCTTTCAAATCAAGACAGCAAAGGAAAGTTTGAACCTAACTGGTTGGGTCCCTTTGTTATCATAGCAAGCTATGAATCAGGAGCATACCAACTATCAACCCCTGAAGGTGAACCCTTGCAAGAGCTAACTAACAACTTGCATCTCAAAAAAATTTATGCCTAGTCTTGAAGGGTGTAAATCAGAAAATAATCAAAATCCAAAAAAAAATGAAAAAGGATTGAAAAGATAAAGAAAAAAATATTCCTCTAGTAAAAACCACTTCGGTGGCACTTTGGGCAAGTACCTTGGTGAAAACCTGCCAAACAGGTGCCTTGCATAAATAAAGCATCTCCATCTATTATTTGTCTCTTTTTCCCTATCATTCTTTGCACCACCATTTATCCATCATCTGTGTCCTTATCATGGCTTGACACTGTGAGGTATCATGAACCCTTTAGCACTACTTGGCATATTCCAAATGTCAGTTTGTCTTGCCTTTATCGAAGTAGTCTAACATGTCACACTGGGGGCATTTTGTTATGGATAATTTTGGGTTCTTATATATCTTGAGGTCATCAAAATCTTATCTCATCAGAAAATCCAAAAACATTCATAAAATCTTATCTCATCAAAAAATCCAAAAACATTCATAAAATCTATCTCATTAGAAAATCCCAAAACATTTGCAAAAACTTGTATAGCTAAAATCCAAAAAAATTCAGAAAATTTTAAAGGAAAAATCCAAAGCATCCAAAAAACATCAAAATCCCTAATAAGGTTGAACATTGAAAATCCAAAAACAAGGCCCTTGTCAAACTCTGTCATCTCTGAGCTTGAACATAGGCAAGGCCATCACTGATGTGCCTCTAAGAAAATACATTCAAATATTCATAAAATATTCAAACATTCAAATATTTAGAAAATACAAAAACATTTGAAAATGGGAAAGCACAAAAATAATAGAAAACATTCAAAACCCTAAACAAACTCATAATAAATAAAAACATAAACATCCACATAAACTTTGGAAAAGCTAAAAAAAAAGCCTCAAAACATCTTCAAAATACCAAAAACATTGAAATATTATAAAAAACCCAAAACCACCCATCCCATCTCACTTTCACCCATAATAAATTGATCATCACCTTCAACCTTTGGTGAAACAAGTGGAAAACAAACATAGAAAGTTGTAAAGTCCAAACCCAAAATTCAAAATCTAAAGTCTAAATCATAGGTAAATGTGTTGGTGAAGTTTATATCAATGACTCATCTTATCATCATCATCCTAACGTTAAACAACCCCTAATCAACATGTCCTAGGATGTATCCTTCCTATGATGGACATCAGAATCAGTTATCACCTTAGCTAAATTAAACTAGGCAAGAGATATAGATAACACTGATTGTTTGTCTTTGATATTTTCTTATGATTTATCTTAATGACCCATTCCGAGGACCTCTTGATGATGTCTATCAAAACAATTTAGAGAGAAAGGAATCAGGCATCAATCATTATCTTTCATTTGTTGTGCTTGTGGGTACTCTTGTAAAATAATCTTGGTGCATACTTGTTTAGTTGTGTGTAGGAAGGTCATTTAGGGTATGTTGTTGACTATTGCATATGCTTTGGTCCATTATATTTTAAACTTCTAACTTGCATTCCAATGAGTTTTATGTATGTCAAGGTGTGAACAAGAACTATCCTATCTGTTTGTCAATTCAAAGTCCATTACACTAGATACAATGCCATCCTAGTTATTAATACCTTGATGCATCATGTCTATGTGTTATATCAAACAATAAGGAACAATGGAAAATCCCAATCCCAAAGTGTGAGCACCTCATCATCCTACATTTCATCCTTATTTTGAATTGTCTCATCACCATCTCTAATAAATTATTGATGGATCATAGACTTGTTGGATTTTTGAAGCAATCATCAAAATCAATGACCATTCATTCTTTATTCTTCTATCTTCTTTCCGCGCTAACCTGGTATCATGATAGTCAACAAAAAAATCATCAATGCATCCATCGTACATCCACAAACCATCAGCATACATGCATCCCATAATCATAGCATAACCATAAAGCATCCATCACCGTAATCATTACATATCACATCATACATTATGCATTCTCATTTGAGTTGTGATGAATAATATAGATTTGTTATTCTAAGCATCTTAAATCATTTCTTATCATAAGCATTTGCATCCATACATCCACATGCATACATCATCATCATAAAAATGAATAGAAAATATACAAAAAGAAATACATCCATATCATCTGCATCTATAACATATGCATCACATATCATCCATCCATAACACGTTGTGAAAAGATAATGAAAAAGAACATAACATTGCATACAAAATCTAGATTAGTGAATGTATAAAAATCGTGAGTACAATATACACAAGGCTATAAAAAAGGAGCCCATGAATGTATAACTATGATAAAGAATCAGGAAACAAAATCAAAAGGTGTGTGTACATCAAAAGGCTAGCCTTGATTGTTGCTACCCTCTCCGACCTGCCTCTCGGGCTAATCCTCTGCTCGTGGTCGTGCATCACTGCATTGTGAAAAATTAGGTTGTCTTAGGGCTTGAGGTACATCACGATGATAATTTTTTCTATAATATGCAACCTCTAAAACTACCTTTGGGTATAACCTCACTAAAAAATTTCGACCATGAGTGGCCACCATCATAGCCTCAATTTGTTGGTGTCGGGCAACCTCCTGGTGTCTCTCTCTAGTCACAACTTGTACCTACTATAATGCATGATATCTCTTGACCATGAGGGAAACCAACTACTATTGTGCCTGGTCTTGCTCAGTAGTAATACCCAAAATCTACTGACGGGCCTGATCCCGCTCACTAGTCAATGTCTGCACCTGTTGTTATAGCTATTGAATCTGTGCATCTCTAGCATCTGGTGGTGGCGGCGGTGGTACTACCTATTGCTATGGTCCCTACTATACTACTCGAGGTTATTAAGGAGGTTATTGTCCTACCAAAGGAGCCCCTGCAACCTAACCATCCTAGCGATCCTATCCACCGTGTCCTCCCTCTATCCCCATATCTTTGGGTCTCCCTCGGGGAGGAGAACCCACTAGATCTATTAGCCGTTGGGGAGGAATGAACCACACATCATATGCAGGCGTAGTCTATGTGACCGTCTGTCCCTAATCATAGGCCTAGGGCTGAGCCACCAATTATCTAAAGATCTCGATTGCCTCAGGAGCTAGAATGGTTGGCACCCATGTGGGAACCTCTCGTGCTGACCTCGCAAAAATGGTCGTATAACCATCATCTGGCTTGTCCTAAATCTCTCCAAACTTCTGAGCCACCATGTCTAGTAAATATCTCTCAATAATGGTGTGCTTGTGACCCTGCATATATCAGGTCTACCTAGAAAAATGCAGTTGTTGAATATCATCAAACCATGGTGGCATCTAAATCCATGGGCACCAATGAAAAACTGTCATATCATCAATGACCCGTTTCCAATACGAGAGCCCAATCTATCTAGTGTGCCTCAGTGTAATGAAACCTTTGTATCACCAAATGATAGGATCATCTAGTTTGACATCTGCCATCTAAACAATAGGTCAGAGCACGGTGATGTGCTCCCATGCCCAAATGTGCAACAGAGTCACCCCTTCACCAATGGCTCTCCCATTACAGTTCAAAAAATCATGCAAATCATGATATAGGGAGGCAAGCATCATGGGGCCCCATGCAAAGAGTGTCCTCCTATACAACATGTAATGCCACGCCAAGCTCCATCCTAGGCTGAATCTTCTACTACGTCTGTCTGGGGAAACCAACAAAAATAATGGTTGCAATGATCAACCTGAAGGTCAGAACGTGACCTCTATACGATTCAAGATTGATCTGTGATGTAGATAAAACAATGTTCTCCATCTCCATAACCTTGATGTAGGCATCAAATATGGCATCAACATCATAGATCACACGGTCGCCATAAATTGACAAACGAAGGATCCACCAAAAATCCTCCAAGGTAACCATCACCTCGCCCATCGGAAGGTCGAACGACGATGTCTCACTGTGCCATCTCTAGCACAGAGTAGTCATCATGGCAAGATGTTTCTAAATCACAGGTACATATGTGACATACCAAAGGTCGATCTCTCCTAGATACTCTTGGCATAACTCTGATAAATCACCAAGTCTCTCCAAAATGGTGGGCCTGTGCTCCCATGAAATCAGTGGTGGAATGACTTCCTGCATCCATGAAGCACACGACATCAAGAAATTGAGGAAATTTGACCCAATTTGAAATTTATAGCTCAAAAATTACAAAAGTGTCACTATTTTCAATAGCATCACTATATTCAATAGCGTCACTATATTCAAATTTCAAATTGCAATGCCCAAAAGCATTTTAAATCATAAATCAAAACATGTGTCGCCAAATACACTGGCGTCACAATTTAACCTTTAGAAAACCCTAACCCTAATTTCTAAATCAACTGAAGCATCACTAAAAAAGCATGCATCACACTTTAAAATTAAAATCCCTAATTTTAAATCACAACTACCATCGCGATATACATATGCATTGCTATAATTCATTTCAACGTCGCGGATTTCAATTTGGGTGTCACTATATAGCGACATCGCCAAAGTTCATATTTCAAAGCATAATAAATGCATCCAAAGTTCAAATTTCAAATCAAGTTTGGAGTTACATACCAATGGTCCTATGCCTGGAATCCGCTAGAACTCTCAAACTCGATCGGAGATGTGCTTGGGAAGCTCTCAGCGTGCCATTTCGTCAGAGGGTTAGAGCTCAAAATAGCAAGAATCTCTTAAGTTTGAATGCACCAATGAATTGAAAGCAACCCTTCTTGGCTTATTTATGCTAAGAAATTAGTGTTTTTTCCCCTAATTTCACCTTCAAGATAGGGTTTATCATCATTTTCACCAATTTTCCAATTTTGTCCTTATTTTGCATCATTTTTTGTGTTTTTAGCATAATTCTTGCATCCTGGAACCTTTATGGACCCTCGGGGAAACTTTTCATCTTTGTCGAGAAATCAACCTAAAATTCAAAATTTTTGCCTGATTTCTCAAAGGAGCAGGGAATCAACTTTATCCTTCAACAGTGGGGCATCTAAAAAATCATAATTTTTTTACTTTTTGATTTAAGCAATAGTTTTAATCTAAAAAGCATTATTCTTTGAACCAAAGCAACAAGTACCTCGCTTCAAAGAGGGGAAAAATGTAGACACTGAAAAATTCCCTAAGCAATATCATACACTCAAAACAAGTTTACTAACATCATTTCCTCTCAAAATTCATCTTATTTTTGCTTAATTAATTGAGTTAGCCTAGCTAATTAATTAATTGCATCTTTTTCATCCATTAACCTAGTTCATCAAATTGGGTTAATTCACTCCCCCTTCATGTTAATATTTCATCCTATTAAATTAAATAAATCAAAACATTGAATAATTCCCTAAGTCGTCTTATTTAATTAAATAACCCTAAGTTATTTAATTAAATATCATTTTCACCTTTCCCCCTTTCATTAAATCATTTAATTTAATGAAAATCCCTTTAATTCTAATCCCCTAATTGTGTGATTAAACCTTATTTAATTAACAATTAAACTAACTTTCCTCTAAGTAAAGGGAATATTCCCATGGAATATTCCTTATCCCTTTTTTACAAAATTAAAATTTCTTTTAATTTGCAAAATGCATTTTTTCCTCACCCATGAGAATATTCCAAAAGAATATTCTTATTCCTCCATCATTTGAAAAAGGAATATTTTCACTTAGCTTCTAATACAAGCTTTAACCTTTAACCCTTTGAACAAGTCACCTCTAACCTGTGTGAGCAGGTCAAAAGTGTGTTTGTTTGAGGCAAGTGTGATCCCTTGATTAAATCTCATCATGCATTCTCATCCGTTGATGAGAATCCATGATCTATGCCTCTTCTTCACTATTTGGAGACAAATGGATCCATCTTTTTCAGAGCAAACTCATGTTGTTGAATCTCATCCATCTTTTTTAGAGCAAAAACATGTTGTTGAATTCATATGCACTCATAATCATATTTCACTCACTTTTATCTTTTTTTAGTTAATTTTAGTTGCATAATAGCTTAAAGCATCCATTAATGGCTTCCATGCATCCATCTTAGCTTGTTTATAAATTAGGGTTTTCATCTTTTAGCTTAGAATTAGCTTAGATTAGCTTATAAATAGCATAATTAGATCATTTGTAGCATAAAATCATGTTAATTTAGCTTCTATCATGTTCATTTTTAGCATAAACTAGGTTTTAATCCACTTATCACAATGGTTTCATCGATTCTCTTCCATAGAATTGACTGAAATACGCTCACTAATCACAAGATTGGGAAAGGGTCATCATTTCACATCAACACAACATCAATTCCAAAATAGGATAAGTTTCAAATGGTTTAGAGTAGGAATTTAACTATTTTTGTGTAGTTTGTAACTTTCAGTTTCAATGAAAATGCTTAGTTTAACATTTCCAATTTGAATGATCTTGTTTGGTAGATGTAGGTTTAATTGGGAAAATTATGCTTCAATTCATCATGGATTAAGCATAATCGATCCAAATTCAAAATCCTCGTCTTACACATAACTTTAGGCTTGCAATCTCCTCCTTTTCATGCTCTTGAAGCTGGTTTTGAGCATATGAAGTTTGAGATAGAAATTGGGTAGGGGTGGCTATGTGGTAAGCGTCCTAAGTATTTGGACTAAAACCAACATTATAGCTACTTGGGTATGGCTAATAAGGAGCCCTATGGACAACATTTTCATAGTATGGTGGTGGATATTCATATTGACTATGAAAATTTGACATTTTTACTCATATAAAAGTTGGAACATGGAGTGAATAGATGATTTTTGTAACATACCAACACTTAAATTTGCACACAAAATCAAAGGACAAAGTCGCTAGGTATATCTTAAAACCTCTAAAGGTTGGAAACACTCCTGCATATACCAAAAGAACTTAAAACTTTGAAAACTTTCTCTGAAAGAACTTTCAGAGTCCCATTAGGCATGCTAAAAACTGTTGTCAATTAGGATTGCACCCTAGGTAAGATTGACTCAACTATCCTGTTGAAACATGGAAACACTCTCAAGTTGTGGGTGACTTATGGAAAAAATGAATCTCCAAAGTGGGTTGGTTCCCTTGGTAGATCACCTAGTCTAAATAACTTTTCTAAGAAAACGGTTTAGAAAGATAACTTGCAATGAAATCCTAAACCTAATGATGATACACTAGAACTTTAACTTACTTCATTAATTTCACTCACAAATAGTTTCTCAAAACATTAACCCTCACAATCTCATCTAAGACATACAACTCAATAGTAATTTGCATGAAGGCTCAAAAATTGAACACAACACTACCTGAATCATATGAAATTCTTGCACATAGCTTGACAATAATGAGACATAACAAAGTACCTAATTCTTATGATTAAATGAAACATTAAACCAATACTGCAAATATGAGACAAAATATGAGATAGGAATGCTCTGTTGTTTTTATTAAAACTAAAGGAGTATGCAAAATGAAAGTCTAAGTACAAATATCAAGCTTACAAAGCTTTCTGCAAGTGAGAAAGAAAGTAAGAAGTAAATTTGAAATCCATTAATGATAAATAGTGAATTTTATACTGTATAAGCATTCAAATGAGTTCCTTGTTCATTTATGATTTTAACTTCATTGCAATTTCGAATTGATTTTCATGAATGAGCAATGAATCTATTACTCTTGTAGTCACTTTATGAATTACTCCTTCAATGAAGAAATGTTTCCATTTGATCAATATGAATATGCATTCCTATCTCATTCCCCTTTTGAAAATTAGGGGTAACATGTTGGGCTCAACCCTTGTGGGAGCCCATTTTTTCACATGTTATAATGTCTTCATAAATGAATCAGCAATATGATTTCACCTATACGTGTTGTTACCTAAATTTAACTAATAGCTCATTCAGGTAGAGCTCTTTGATTTCAGACTAAGAGAAAGGTACATTTTATCCTCTCCTATATTAGATTCAATTGCATCAATGAAATAATTCAAAAGATTATGTTTACAAATTATTGTATTTATACAAGTGCATGTAACATAAGAGGGATTTACCACAAATCTTTTCTAAACAAAGAAGTAATATTTATTGATACAAAAGTGCATATTTGTCTCACACAAGCCATGAGACTAACTTTACTTATTCAATGAAAATAAAGAAAAGCATATACATGAATAAGTAAACAAATACAAATGTGCATATAAGGAGAGAGACCAATCATTTCCTGAGAATGACTGGTCCATGGTGTGTTGTCTTGCACTATTGCTGATCCGAGCTGCTTGTCCCTCCTAGCTCCTCATTGTTCTGAATTCTTGCATATAGCAATAGCAATGATGTTAGATAAATTCTATAAGCAATGAAAAGTCTCAAACCTTACATGAACATACACCTATGCATGTATAAATTGATCTCCAGATGCATTAAATAACTAATGCATACTTTAGGTATCTAAGGGAACAATGAAGTCATCAAATACATCCAAAACATGCATTCATTTTTCTAACTTGTTTGCTTCATGTGCAGATACATGACAAGTCTTGTTATTGTTTTGATTCAACTAATTACAGCATGTGGGGTAAATGTGGCTCCCACAAGGGTAGAGCTCAGCATGCTGCCCTCCAATGTTTTAAGAGGGATAGGAAATTGAGCAACTTGATCAAAGATATACATGCTATTAATACATTAAATCAATATGGAATCACACTAGTTGATCAACTTTCATTATCAGATTCAAAAGATGCAACACATAATGTGAGATATCATGAAATTCATACTTCATAATCAATTAGTCATATGGCTGCCATAATGTCAAAAGGAAGGTACATTTTGTTGGACATGTCTTTCAATCATCTTAAGTGGATACATGATCCATTTTATAAAAATAAGTAAGTGATTTTAGAGATGCATCAAGTTCAATTATGCATCTCTTAAATAGTGAAGGAAAAAATCAAAGCATGCCTGAAATCGTCATGAAGCATATGGGGCAGCAAGAGGGAACAATCCAAGGTATTGTCAAGTCCCTCTCACGTTAACCCTATTGGACAACCACACATCACATAGGATGGTGAGCTTTTAGGTCACCAACATAGGTGACACATGTGTCTGCCCACTAGGTTTAAGGTGAGGAGACATTGTTTAGTTGTTGGACATGATCAAAAGGGCTAAAATGTTGCAGAAACTAGGTAGAAAACATGTGGAACAAAAAGCAATTGTTGTGGAGCCATGAGGATTGGGGTAGTCATAGAAGGAGGAATACATGCCACATTTCATGATAGAACAATAGCAACAACCTACATTAAAGGGACAACAAGAATCTATGAGCAATAATAACCTTGTGTGACTAGAGCCAATGACAAAGAGTAGTGAAAGAACATGATGAAAGAAACAACAAATATAGATGATCCAAAGGAAGTATACAATGCCCATGAACCATATACAATCATGCTAAAGGGACAACAAGGTCCAAAAAGGAAATGTATTTCAGAATGCAACACCAATGGAGCTAACAAAGCTCAAACAACACGATCAACCTTTCACCTTTGATGGAGACTAAAGAAAAGGTATCAAAGTGAAGATGAGTCATTTACTTCAAGCACAATTATGTGAGATTATGCAAGCAAATAGAGTTTTGGTCTGAAGACACTTAGGAAGGCACTGGAGTGTTGTGTGTGTGCATCACCTTGAGATAGATGTGTTTGTCATATCAGAGGGGGTTTATCATTTTGAACACAGATGTCCCAATTGTTACAAGAGAGGAGGGGAAAAGTTTTATGAGTGTGCAATGATTATGATAATCCTGTAGTCATCAAAGTCAAATTAACGATACTCATCTAATGTTAAGGGAAGTATTATGAATCATAAAGAATATTTAGGCCTTGAGGGTTCATGATCCTTGAAGAGTAATGACAGTGTGTGGTGAGCAAATAACCAATGACCCAGAAGCTAGTATTTTGTGAGGAAATACAAAATACACTTAAAACCATGGGCACAAAAGCTTTTCATAAGCATTGCAATATTGTTCTCAAGCCACTAGAAAGAGAAGACCAGGACAAGTCACTAAAGCCATTTAATTGGATGAAATAAAATAAGAAAATTCAAAGTAAAGGCAATGAGGATAGCCAACTATGCTACAACCATGCATATATTTTTAAATACACAAAGACAGTCCATGCTTTATTCTATTTTCATTTGAAAGAGAATTAAAGTATAGTCACCACTCACAACAAGACAATGCATTTCATTGGAGGTTCAAATAATGGTGTTAAAATAACAGAAACATCATGCATTAGAAGTGCAATGACTGAAGATACAGTCACTAACACATAGAGAGGACTAGTAGATCTGTACAAGGTAGCCCTTTAATGATGATCATAATGAACAATGGAAAAATTCCAAAGGAAGTCTCTTCCAACTTTTCACAATGTCAAAGGCAGTAAATGGAGACTACCTAGTTTATCAAAGGAGAAAGGTATTTTTTATCCTTTTAAGCAAAGAATAGATAAGGATACAATGAAATGATAAACTATGAAGAAGTTGCAAGATGTATGGGGCCTTTTGGTTATACACATATTGTACCTTGGCATTGAATCATGTAGCATTTTGTTCTAAAAGGAAAAAAAACTAAAAATGCAGAAGCACTAGTTTATTCCTCATTGCCTAGGGTTGAGGAATTATTTTCTTCTGAAAGTAGGAAAACCCACTTGGGGTTTTTACACAAAAAATTGTATGGACAAAAATGAAACAACAAAAGAAAAATCTAGTTTTTTATCTGAGTTTTCTTTCACAAATGGAAGAACCCATCTGGGTTATGATCCTAAGTTTAAGAATCTAAGGAAGATTGCATGGAGTGTTTTTTTTTCAAAAGAACAATTCTTTTGACAAAACCAGAAATCCCACTTGGGGTTTGTGTGAATTTTGCAAAATACAAAAGAAAATACATAGGTAAAGACCCATTCCATTTCTTATAGCCACGGCCAAAAGCCAGATATTCCTCACAAAGGGGAAAAACATATGGTTTTATTATGGAGTGAAAATACATAGTTTTTAGAAAAGCTATCACAAAGTTTGAGACAAAACAAAAGAATGTAGAAAGCCCAGTTCACATGTCCATGGCCACGTCCTAGAAATTCAAAAACAGAGAACCCACTTGTTTTTTTTGCAAACACGAAAGTTTGTAAAGCTATCATGAATAGTTTGAAGAAAATGACAAGTATAAAAAAAACCCCATTCCATTCTCTTGGCCGCAGCTTCAATGGTTAAATTTTATTCATTCAATCCAAAATGCAAAAGAAAAATAACATTTTTTGCTTTATCTTTTAATATGGAGGCTCAAAATGAGCTATTTTTCCTTAAAGATCATAATGATATGGTCGACTGAAGACTTACCTAGAACTTTTTGCTCATTGTGTTTGCAATATTCAAAGCTTTTCTTTCTACAGGAAGCTTCATTTAATCTTCTCATGGCTGTTGTTTGATGGAGAACAACAATAGAGGAAAGAAGTGAAGCAAAATGTTTAGAAAAGTGTTACATGTCCACGACATAAACACATAAAATGGCATTCAAAAGACAAATAAAAATTTTGTGCCAAAATCACAATTTACCTGTGATTCCATGCGTTTCTCATCAGAAAATCCCGAGAAACTAGTCAAAGATCATCATATTCTATGCAAGCAAGAAACCCTATGGCAGCAACATGTCTCTTTCCAGAATGCTTGATGGTGAAAAATGATGCTTTTTTCACATTTTTTCTATCTTTTGTTGTTTAGGGTTAAAACCCTATCTTGGGAATGGCCGATGGGAATTTTTTCCCTTTCATTTTAAAATTTGAAACAAATTTAATTGTGTTATGGGGACTGATGGTAATGCCATGACTTAGGCATTTTTATGCCTTATGTTTTTATTGCCTTGCTTCAAAATTACGAAGTCCTTCATAAGAGACAGGTGGAGGGTGCCAGGTCCCACATATTATGCCTTTGACCTTTGGTCATATGATGCTTTCAAAACTTGGTGAATGTTCCTTCCAAGATGTGTGGAGTCCCTGATGCCCACATAGGGCGAAATTGGGCCTTTGTTTTGCCTTGGAAAATCAAAGATGTTGACCAAGTGTGTGGCCTTGAAGTGCAGAATGAAAGTAGGTGTAAATGATCAAATCCCTTGGAGTTTTATTTCGTTTAATGCTTTTGGAAGCATTTTGATATTGCATTATATTTTTGCATTTTGTTTCAAAGTGTAAGAACATCATTTAAGTGATTTGCAAATCACTTTGATGTTATTCATATGCAAATGTAATGTAATTTAATATTGATGGTAGGGCCTTTTTTGCATTCTATTTTGGAATGTAAAGTGATTTGTTTAAGTGATGGATTATAAATCACTTAAGAAGATTATCTTGTTTTAATGCAGATTAGTGCCTTCTATTTTCAAAACACACATAGTGCATGGGTCAAGGCCGAGAGACAAAATGATTACTTGTAGACATGAGGAGAATGTGTGAGTGGTGCATTTGACTATTTTGGATAAACATGTGCTATTTTGGAGGTTTTTTGTCACACTTTTGGCATGACTATGGTCTTGGCTTTACCTTAGAATATTTGGAGGACTTTTTGGAGTGATTTTAGAAGGTTCTTTCTTGGCCTCATTGCTGCATTCGACCAAAACCTTCTAGATGGACATGTGTTAGGGGATTTGATGGGTTTTACTTAAGTAACTTCATTGTGGCATTTTGGAGTCAATTCTTTCTTTCTAGCAAAGTGATAGCTTTAGTTTTTGGAGTTATTTTTTAGCATGGAGTAGTATTGTAACTTAGATGGACTTCTTATATAGTGAGTAACTTTGAATCAATAAAATAGAGCATTTTTACCTTCTCATTTCATGTTTAATAGTATGTTGTTAGTGATTGATCAATTTGTTTTGTGAAATTTATCTTTCCTTGAAAACTTGTCTCATGTTTAGGAATTTGTTTAGCAGAAAATGCATGTTAATCGGTTATAAGTTGTGTTAGTCAATAGTGTTGTTAGTTGTGAAACCTTTTGTTTCCTTCTAAAATTCCTATTTAGAAACCTCCTTATAAATTATTTATGTGAAATGCAAGTGAGAATGAGTTGTATAAATAGAGTTTTATGATATTGTTTTGAATGTGATAGGTTGTTATCAGGTCCTAGCTAGTTTTTGGGTGTATCACCTTAGGTATTTTCAATTAATGTTCATGTTTTATGCATTTCTTACCCTTTACCTCAAAAATTAGTAGTTAGGTGGCATCAAAAAGGGGAGCTAGCCCATAATCTGGAGGTCTGATTTCGAATAGGACACCCACAACCTGAAAGCAGTCCCATGCTACATCCAAACCTGCTAAGTTTTCTTTCATAGCTTGGCATTAGGGGTGTGGATTTGGATCACTAACACCTTCACAGTGAACAAACATATTAGATAAAAATAATAATGAAACTCAATTCTCCTGTGATATTTTATTTTTAGGCTCTCTTGTATACATTTGATGCTCACTCAACTGACTCAATGCATCATAGGCATTTACTATATTTCTGTTGATAGGACATATGTTGAGATTCATATCTAGAGCTCTAACCACCCTTTTCATCATGATTCTAGTTCATTTGGAAGATCAGGAGCGAGGAGGAGTAGACAACAATGAAGGCTAACATATTATTCCAATAGGCAATGATGGCTATGTCTCTTTTCATGTGCTCTTTTCATTACTTATCTTTAGATGCATATTATCTCTTACATTACATTGGTTTAGCTACTCCTAGGGCTTGTGTGGGACATCTGATTACTCCTTTCTTTCCAATGAATAGAAATGCAACACTTGTGCAATTTTTTGTATATTTCATTTGCAAAATGAATGAAAGCAATCATCTTGTGTTCTTTATGTACCTTTCCTTTATGTTGCAAAACACTGGATGAAAAAACTGAATTCTATCTTTTTAAGCATCTTTAAATATGCAATGGTTAAGCATAGCAGAAATATGTTAAAATCTTTTCATCTTAAAATGAAAATAAATTGTTTCAGCTCTATTAAATCGAATTGTAGGTGAAAATTTGGCAACATATGTAAGAATATAGATCCTTTCGATCCCAATCCAATATGCCATTAAGCCTGGTAACTAGGATGTGCTCCTAGGTCCATACATGAAGCAATGTCATGCTAGCAAAAATGGATCTACCTCCTTGGTGGGTGACCTCAAGCATATCTCAGTATAAGTGCACGAGACATGGCCCCCATGCATATCTAGTGCCATGCTCGAATATTTTCTCAATGCACACACCCCAACCAATGGGAAACTTCCTACCTCATTGATCAAGAACGATGAGCCCTAAAAGAAAAGCACATAGAACCAATGAAATAGGGTCTACACTGCCAACAAATGGAGATAGGTCTATCTTTGACTCCCGAACCTGAAGACACCTGAAACCAAGGACTTGACACATAACACATGTACCCTATCGTACATGATAAGTCACAAGCTCTCCATTAATGGGTACATGAAGAATCCTCCATACATCCTCCAAGGTAATGGAGGCCTCCCCAATAGGTAAGTGAAAGGACAATGTCTCAGAATTCCATATCTCAATAAGAGTGGTCATCATAGCTCTATGACATTGGATGGTTGGCATGTAGCAAATATGTCTCAGCCCCACAACATCTAGAACATCTCACTCCAACTTCTGAAAACCAGTGATCAAATCAAATAGCTCATGTGGTCATCACTCCCTCGACATAAGCAGTTTGAGAACCGACTACAACCATTCAACCCATGACATTAAGAATTTGCTACAAAAATGTGAAACAAACCTCAAATTACAAACTAACTAACTCAAGATTCTATGCAAAGCAAAAGCAATCACTATTTGTCAAAAGCAGTGACATTTTTGTCAAAAGCATTAAAGATAGCCAAAAACAAACATTGTTTTGTCAAGAGTGGCATATAAAATCAAAAGCAAAAATTTCAAAAGAGAAAATATATTTCAAAAGCAAATTTTTTTGACAAACGGGGTCATAAAGTTTAAAAAAGTCAAAAGCAAAACTTTAAAAAAGATGTGAAAATAGATGTGAACATTTAGGTCAAATGTGAACATCCATGGCAAATGTGAACAAAAAAAAAAAAACCAGTCCATTCACAAAGAGCAAAAGTACTTAAAATGATTCAAAAGTGAAAAAAAATGAAATTACAACTTATGCTAGAAATTTTTTCATGCATTAATTACACAAAAATGACAAGTCAAAAATATGAAAGGAAAGGGTACATATCGGGGCATCGACACCTATAGGTTGTTTGAACTCACGAACCACATCCACATGATGTGGGGCTCCTCGAATCCTCACCATAGCTCCTCGAAAATCAAAAAATCAAGAAATCCAAAGGCAAGAAATTACTATAGGCTTAGAATGCAAATGAGGAAAATTAAACCCTAATTACATATTTTGACCCCCCAAACCCTAATTTTTTACCTAGAAAACCATCCTAGGTTGAAATTAGGAGCTCCTAGGAACATCCAAACTATCGATGAGGGACCTATATGCTTAATTTTTCATCCTCTACCTATTTGATCTGAAATGAAATAGTGTTGTGAGCTCAACCCAAAAATTAATATTTTTGGCCAAACTCTCGAGGGGGTAGCCCAACATCCTACCATCATTCCATTGACTGTCAAGGCATATTAAATTTTTCAAATCTTGATCTTAACATCAAATTATTTGAAACAAAGCAACTAGTACTTTGTCACAAAGAGGGGTAAAATGTAGACATGTAAAAATGACCTAACACTTATCGCACATCCTAAATGAAATTTTCTCATCATCAACATCATTATCACCTAATATCACTGCATTTCACATAAAATACTTTAAAAACCCTAATTTTCTCTATTAATTGAATAATATTACAATATTTAATTAATTCACTTTTTCATCACTTTTGACTAATGAAATAAATTTCATTTATTTAATAAATTCCTAATCTAACTTTATTCCTCTTGATTAATTAAATAACACCAATTATTTAATTATGTCGATAATTCACTTTATTTCTTAAAATCAATTAAATTATTAAAACATAATAGTTTAATTAAATCACTTTCCCCTAAACATGAATAGTTGAATAAATTATTCAAAACATCATTCAAAAAGGTCAAATAAAACAAATACAACTTTGTAAAAATCAAACATGACTTGCACGTTCACCTAAAAAAGATTAATTAATTAAATCAAATAATTATCCTCACCCACTTTCATGATTGAGAAAATTATTTTCCCTCGATCGATCACTCTATTTTCTGACTGATCCATCTATTCTTCAATCTCACTAAAGGCTCAACATGATTTCTTCAATTCCATAGATTATTCAATCTATTTCTTCAATTCCACTTAACACTCAAATTTATTTCTTCAATCACACCAATTACATAATCAAAATCCATTCATTCTTCCCATCTAATTCCTTTCAACGGTTTTGAACTGTTGATCAGGATATGCTACTACACGATCTCAATTGTTCATTTCAAAACACAAAATCTATATAACAATCATCTTCTTCCTAAAAATGATCAGAGAATCAACATATTTTTCACAACAAAGTAATGTTGAATTCACAATCGATCTTTTGACAAACTTTACACACATCTTTGATCAATATCACACAAATTTGAAGTTTTTTGCAATGCACAAATGGAGGCTTCACATTTATACAACAAGGATCCAACATCTTTGTGAATATACTTTGACATGAGATGGTAATGCTATATTTTTATGAATTCATTTCATTTTCTTTCTTTTGATTAATGCATTATTTGAGTTTTTTCTTCGTAGTTTCATTTTGTGAGTAATGTGTATGAATCATCATCTTTTTGTTTGAATTAGATTAGTTCAATTCATTCATTTTGATCTTATTGCATTCCTCAATTTCCCCCTTACACAAATGTAATGCCACAACTCACCAATCATCAATTGAACCTTGGAGTACAAATCAACAACCTTGCAAGAAGTGGCCTCAAAGAATGTAGATCTTGATCAAAACACTTGATTAGAAACAACACGTTGAATATACTTGAATTGGATCTTCAATGCTACATCAACATGATATCTCAACAACATGCATGACGCACTATGCCTTTGACATGATGATATGACCTTTGATTGCTACAATAAACTTCAATAATCTTCCCTTGAATGCCTTTGAAATTCTCTTGAATGCTCTTATAAATACTCACTTGAATGCTCTTTAGATCACTTGAATTTTCTCTCTTTGAGGTGAAATGATGTGAAATAACCTTATATTTATACATAATCTAACATTTAATCTTGAAATTCAAATAACACAAGCCAACATCAGATCTAGGATTTGAAATCATTAAAATCCCACCAAGAATATGTTCTAAAAGGGGTGTCCTGAGTTAAGGAGGACCCATTCACCATAGGGTGAATGGGTCCTACCACACTTAACTAGGACATGCTTCAGGAATATGAAATAAAATGCCAAAAGAGGGTCCTAGGACCTAGGAATGACCCATTTGTCAGGTGGTGAATGGGTCCTAGGTCACTAGCCTAGGACACAAGCCTTTCCAAATTAAGTGTTGTGAAATATTTTTAATGAGTGTCAGACTTTATCCCTCGGAAAATAAAATAAATAAAGCTTGGATTTGAATTTAAGGAGCCAATTAAGCTCAATTTAACCTCAATTAATTAATAAAGCCATAGATTAGTGTGAAATTGTAAAGAAACACTTTACAACACCCTAAATAAGGCACCATTAAGTCCATTTTATTAAAAAGGGTCCTAGAATTAATGTGAATGTGTAAAACACATTACAACACTAAATCAAGACAACATTAGACTCATTTATTGTTAATTATTCCCAAATTAAGTAAGGAAAAGGGATACTTTTTCCATTACTACACTAGGTATGTCATTCAACCCTTTTCTTTGCATTTTTTTTCCATTTTTTTGGTTATTAGTGATTAATCTAGGTTTTTCTTTGCATTCTTTTTTTTGTTGATTTTTTTCATTTCAATCTAGACCTGCAAAAAAATTGAACCCCCATTAGTGGAAAACAAAAATAAAATTGAACCCTAAAGCCTAATCAAACAAAATTGTATATATGTACATATGTATGTATGTATGTATATATTTTTCAACTCTAAAATATGAAATAAAAACCCTTAATAGCTATTTTGAAACCATTGAGATGGTTTCAAAATACATATATACATACATACATTCTTATATATACATACATATATACATGCATACATATTACATACATACATATAACATACATATACACATACATACATACATTCTTAATTATATGTATACATACATATATATATGTATGTATCTATGTATCTATGTACATACATAAGCATTTATGTATGTAAGTATGTGTATTTGTATATATGTAGATATGTATATAGGTATATGTATATATATTTTTGTCATTTCATTAGATTATTATTTTCTAAATATTAAAAACTTAGGATAATGATATGCAATATTTTATTACATTAATAGATATCATGGAAGCTCCATGTTTGATGTAGAGTAGGTTTATAAATATATGTATTTACATACATACATACATACATATATACACATGTATGTATATATATATGTAGGTATGCATGTATATATGCTTGTATGTACGTACAGATGTATATATGTATGCATATATCATTTTTTCATTCCATTATGTTATTGTTTTCTAAATATTAAAGTAGATGATAATAGTATGCAAGATTTGTTCATGCCTTTCAAAATAAAAAGACTTACCTTTCCACCCATAAACACTCACAAAAATTTATAATACTTTCCTCACACAAATCACTTCAAACATTAACATGACATTCTTAACACTAACTCAATCTATGCTCAAAATTGAAAAAGCCAATTTCAAATTATGATGAAAGGAAATAAATTTCTCTACCACAAATTGGTAACTATAAACTAATAAAAAATAAATAACTAAACTAAGATCTCACTTTTCTAAAATGATACAAGATTAGGCCACACTTCCTAGGGATGCTCCTACATAAATTTCAAGTATAATATGTAAAGACCACTAGATGCATTGAGTAGTAGACTAAACTATAGACTAGAGCCTTCCCATTAAAGATAGAAGACCAAAAGTATACTCATCAAACAACATAGTTTCCTAAAAAATAACATCTTAATGGGTCCCAATACAATGTCTTAAGGAGATCAAAGAACTTCTCAAAATTTGGTGAAGTTGCCCAAGGCAACCAAATTTAACAATAATATACATGATATTTAGTTAAAAACCAACCTAGTTTCCTACAAAATAACCACACCTGTAAGGGAAGATATGATGAAGTTAAAAATCACCTTCCTCTTGTTAGGGGTGATAAGGTCTCAAACATTTCAAGAGAGGCTTCTCATGGAAGGGGAGGATCAAGGATTCTCATGATAAGATCATGCAAGGTTATAATATTCAATGAGATTTCATGAGAGGGTGGTCAGTCAAAACAAGAGCTATCTCAATCAGCTATTCCATAAGAAAATATTTTCCTATGAAGAAAATATTGTTTGCTAAGAGATTCAATGCCATTTCATAGTACGGGTACAATTCAAAGGCTCTATGCATCTTTTCCATTCCTTCATGAACACTACCTTTTTCACTAACTTGCAAGTTCATTATTCCAAGGGCCACCCAAGCTTCAACATTTTCAGGTTCTAGTTGTCATCACACTCAAAATGAAGAACCCAAATGTTTAACAATTCAATAAATGATTTTCTCTAAATATTGTCATTTCTATAAATTCAAGGGTAGACCATAGATACTATCCTAAATTGTGAACATTGCATTAATATAGGGAGAATGTAGCACTATACATTACATAGAATATAATATTAGGTGTGATGGATCCCAAAGTGATAGGTAAAGTAATTAAAAACCACAAATTTCATTGAACACATCATCAAATTCTTTGATGATAAGTTAAAATTGTGGTTACTGCAAAGCTTGTTATGTTTTAACTTACTACTCTACCTTCCCCTAATAAATGGTGTAAGGTATTTGGAAGGAACTCATTTTGGAATCCTTTTATGTTTCAATTTATGCAACTAACATTGTAGCTATATCATGAGTAGCTCAACCAATAAGAATTTTATATAACATTGCGACCTTTTGACAACCCTTTAAAATATTAACTTATAGTAAACACATAGAGTTGAGAAATATAGTGCTTCATGATTTACCGTGTATTTAGTTTTACATTGATGTAAAAATAATTAGCTAAAGGTAGAAGCACTATCTTGCACTTCACCAAATATTATCCCCTTAAGCCATCCTATTACCCTAGACCCTAAACCCTAAAGCCATCATTTTGTCCTAGGACCTTAATATAATTTGGTTGCCTTCAAAAATTTCACCAAATTTTATCCCCTTAAGCCATCATTTTTCCTAGGACCTCAATTCATAGATCCCCTTAAGCCATCCTACGAGGACCCCTTAAGCCATCATATTTTCTCCTAATTTAATGTAATTTTTAATGATATTTCACATCACATTAACAATTATTTATTTTTTCATTTGTAACATGCCTTAGACATAAATTATTCTTAGGGATTTCTTCATTTGTATGATTAGGTCATTTATATTGAATGGTTTAAGGGTATTTTTAAACATTATCTTACATTTTGAAATTTATAATTTAATACAGGTTCACTTATATAGATCATAGATCAATTCGATATTGATGATATCCTCAATCCACCTCCTCAGCTCCCTTCACCTCCATCCCCTCCATCTCCACCCCCTCCACCAAAACCTCCACCTCATCCACCTCATAACCCCCCACCTCCACCACTTGGATCCGATGAGGCTCACTTGCGAGCACGGATCAATGATAATATTAGATCCATTCAAGAGAAAATCAATGTTATTCAAAATGAAGAAGTGATTCCACCACATTTGATGTGTTTTGCATTGAACATGCAAAAGGTTGTTGATGTTGTTAGGTCCATTGATGTGGACTTAGACATGCATCAATGATGGTGAGAGGAGAGGAGACAATTATATTCTAACAAGTAAAACAAAGAGATATGATGAGATGCAATAGAGAGCCACAACACTTTATTAAGACCTAAGAAAAATGATGACGATAGTGAAAAAAATTGATGATGTTATTGAATTTTGATGTTGGGGTTTTCATTTGATGATAAGACATTTTTTTTTAATATAGTATAATGATGAGACAAAAATTTAGTAAGAAATATTAAATAATTTATTAATTAATATTGTATTGACTTTTTAATTGGTGTTTTTTTTATTCTAATTTTTAGAGTTGTATATGATGGATTACATTCACACTTTTTGAAAAAAATTAGAATTATTTTGATATAATTAGTTTGTGATACATATATATAACATTTTTCAATTATCAAAAAAATTATATCAAGCAATAATGTACACGGTTAATGAATTTATTTGGCTTCAATATTGATGATAACATGATCAATAACATAAAAACTACTATCACAATGTTATCATCATTAATTTTTATATAGATATTTGAATCAAAAAACTCCTTTATATATTTAACTTAAGCCATCATAATTTCTCCTAATTTAATGTAATTTTTAATGATATCTCACATCACATTAAAAACTCTATCAATGGCTCACTCTACTCCTCCAACCACCATGAAAAACCTTGTGAAGG
>VDFB02298257.1:0-45292 GCA_007258455.2 Sequoia sempervirens
TCTATTATTATTTTTAGAACAATGAAAAATTGACTATCAAACAATTAAAAGTGAGTTTTTGCCAATAAAAATAGGAGATAAATGATATATAAAATTGTATTATTTGTCCATTATATGTTTGATGTTTAAATAGAAAATTTTCTAATAAAGTTGATTGAGTTTTTACAAATAGCTTTATCTTCAAATTCAACAAGAATACAATTATTGACATTTTCTATGAAATATTTTATCACTTATGACCCTATCAATCATTGTACAATTAATTATATTTATTTTTACTATAAAATATTTGAAACTTTTTTCTCTCTTCCATTAAAAAAATAGATACTATAGTATGACTTATAATCTATATATCTATCATACTATTATAATATTTTAATATAATGTATTATCACTTATATTTAATCTAATATAATTTAATAAAAACTAGAACCAACTCATAAATTATTGATTAATTTAATGGTCAAACCCGCTTTGATCACTAAGTTTAAACATTCATAACGGTAAGTAGAATGTATTGACAGGTGGAAGAAAAGCAAATCGAATTTTCCAAAGAGCGCTTCGATTTTGAAAAGGGCATCGATTTCAACCACGTAATACAATATTTCCTATTTTGCGTTGTTTTCAATAATGATCTTGTTTGGCTGACAATTTCCTTTCGTATAATATGTCTGGAGGGGAGCATAATGGTTAAAGTATCATTATATATATCTAGGCGGGGTTGGCCGATGGCAAGATACCCTACAATACACGAAAATTTTCCAGCACCCTGCCCTAGAGGACACGCCACTTTCAGTGACCTTAATTAGAAAGAGTCACTGTATAGTTTACCTTCATTGATCGAGAAACTCATATTTAGTCATTCCATAGGGAGTAAAGTGGCTCCTCTGCTTTACTCTCGTCGTCATATTCATGTATTCGAGGGGGTGTGAGAAGAAGAGCCTCTGCCATATTCTGCATCATGTTGGGTGACTCGACCAGCAAATCTGCCGCGGGACCCGTTTCCCCCATTGTATCAACCTATTGGGCCTTTGCATTGCTCGATTCAGAGCAAATTTGTCACTCAATTTCTTCTTCAGGGGGTTCTGATGATTGGGCTTAGGAGAGTGAAGATAGCGGAGAAAGTAAAAGCATTATGTACGCATCGAATGACCGTGCAGCCTCCGAAGCGGCGGACTGGATGTTGTAAGGATGAGATTGAGTGGGGCGGGGTAGAGTGTGGGCAGCATGACGAAAATTAAGGAGGGCAGAATGGCCCTTCAAACAGAGAGCAGCAGCGTCGTAGGCCCGAGCAGCCTTGAGAGGATTGTCGTATGAGCCGAGCCATATTCTGCTCTTCTTTTTCGGCTCCCAAATTTCAAACACCCATTTTCTCCAACTCCAATGGTGCACCCCTCTGTACTTCAACTCCTTTCTCTCTCTCTTCTCTTTCATTCAAAGCCTCGCTTGCTTTGTCACTTGCCAAAGCCATAGCAATTAATTGCTTGGCTGCGCTCAAATTACACTTTCCAATAGCCAAAGTTCTGAGGTTTGTGAAATTCAACTGTTATAATGAAAAAATTGTGGCCGAGGAGCGATCGTATCTGGAACGACGTATCTACCGGCGCCGCCCTTTCAACGAAAGCGAGATGAATGATGGTTTTTTATCATGACCTCCACTTGCCCCTATGCTCAGCAACATGTTTTAATTTGTGGCGGCAATGCAATGGAATGTTAGGCTTTTACACAGTAACGGTCATAAAGTGAAAGGTTTATAGAGCCAAGGGTTTCAACCCGCATACGACATTTAAAGCCAGAGCTGCTGGAATTAGAGCGACATAGATTTATAGGTACCTATCGGGTGATAATAGTCTATTCACGTATCTGGTATGATATTCACATCAGTCAATGTGATGTTTGTTTCTTTTTTTTTCAAAGAAATGTACTTCGCGGTGAGCCTCACGCACAGCCTCGGGTAAGTTGAGGAATGGGCACAGAGTAAACCGTTAGCATCATTATGAGTGTCTAATCTGATGGATGCAACAAGTGGGGCGCCCAGCATGACAAAGGTGGTCAGCCTGAGGGAATGAAACTCGAGACCTCCCACATGAAGCATAACAACAATAACCAATTGAGCTAGCCCAATGGGCTAAATTTAGACACGGTTTATGACTACTTTTTATTACTTGGAATTTTAATTTTCTTTTTAATTGATAGTATTTTTTTGCGTTTTTTAAATTTTATTATTGATCATTTGTTTATATCGATCAATAGAACAACACATCCCACAAAGTTTTTTTGCAATTTTTAAATTTTATTATTGATCAGTAGAACAACACATCCACATTCACCTAGACAAGATCATGCATCCCTAAATTCAAAATATTATTTCCTCTCTTGACCTTCTCTTCCTCTTAGTTTATCCTTATTTATTTTCTCTTCCACGCCTTCCCTTTAACCATGAACATCTTTATCTATTTCTTGTGATCCACCTCCTCGCTTTTCACCTCCTCCATTACATCTTCTTTGTCACACATTTAATCCCCTTTCACTTTGTTTTGCTCTTGAATTGGCTTATATGAATAACAATCTAGAAATACTCTTAATTATTCTCATACCAACCAATTTACACAACAATTAATGCATCCATTAGGACCCTATGTTTTCACATATATACTAGCCAAGAAAATCCTTACATGATGTTAGAAAATTTTATTATCTATTTTTAAATCATATGTGTGATGATTCCACTTTCGCTAAGGTATTCCTTAGCATGCTTTAATCCATTATGTGTTGGATAGGTCTCATACCTTAGCCTATGGCTCACTACTCTCATTTTCTAACGTAGTAATTTTTAATTCTTTTTTAATAAAAAATGTAAAACCCTTTGTTTAAGGGAAAATATTGATTTCATTAAAAAAAACTAGTACAAATCAACAATAAAATTTTCAAAACTTGAATTTATTACAATTAAATTTATAAATGATATTTACAAATTTGTTATTAACATGCTACATGTTGGAAAAAATAAAAGAAAAAATAATCTAACCTAGAAAATTAAAATTCTAAAAATTGACTCTTTGAATCCACTAAAAATCCATTCAAATTATGCTCAAGGATGCACAATTATTGTGTGATGTTATAAAAAAAAAAAACAATGTGTGATGTTTACCTATGGAATGGGTGGTTAAAATTTTAAAAAACATGTTTTTTCAACATCAAATTGTGTTTTAGTGTCAAACCTGTGTTTGTTGGACTTGTCAACTTCTTGATGCGTACTTGGCAATTTTCCCAAAATGAATATTAAAAATTTGGTATAATAGGTCCTAAAAATGTTTATAAAGAGTACTCATTTTTTAAAAACTCATGAGTACTTGATGAGTTTTGTAGTTGTGCACAACTCTCCATCCTAGTGTTGATGTTATATTCCTCCCTTGAAGGAGGTTTCTAAGCATGCACTTGAGTGTCTCAAGTGGCACAACTAGAAAATAGGCCTCAAGCAAGCTCAAATGCATATCCATGAATGGAATCTTGCTAAAGAGATCTTTCTCATTAGGCTCCAAGGTGGAGGATGCAAATTCAAGCACCAAAATGTGTGGGTGATGTTTAAAATCTCCAACTTTGAAAAACTTAAAGTCTATATGGAGGATTAGTTTCTATATGAAATCAAGATTCTCAACACTAAAACATTTAAATGCACATCAAATTTCTCTTAAGATTTTTTTCATGGCTTTCAATATCCAATCCAAGATTTTAATTCCTACTTACACTACAACCTTTCCTTTGAATATTTTGTTCTAAATGCAAAATAAACTAGGTTGTGCTTGTGTTGTAAGGACTATATTTGCTTCACAAGTTCTAGTCTCCCCCACCCCCGTGGTACTGGAGGGCGTGTCGCACCAGTGCCACCGGTCACGTTAAAAAGTTTACCAGGCGCACTGCAGTTTATAGGGGGTCATGCTACCCGATTCCTGCAGTCTAAAAAAAAAAAAAAGGGACTATATTTACTTGATAGGTCACTATCATTGCAAATTTCCCATTCTTAAATTCTCTATATTTTTAACCCTTTATGCACTAGGATAGATAAATATAATTTTATATATGATTTCTTTACAAATTTAGTGTTGTTTGTATTGTTAAATCTTAAATATGGATTTTCTTGAAACTTTCTAAAGGTTTTTAAGAAATCTATTTCATGCATATTTGCAATCATTGCAGTCCACAAGGACACATCTTTTGGAGGCATTCTTCAAGCTATTCATGTGCCTTGTATATGCATCCACATTTATCATACATGTTTACTAGTGTAATATCAACTATACAAACTAACAAAAGTCACCCTTCATTTATATTTTAATGAGTGTTATGTACCTTGTCACAAAGATCCTATTTTGGCATAGGCAAAGGGAGGATGCTAGAAAAATATGTGGAATTTGGCTTTAGACCTACCAATTATAATTACTCAAAAGTTTCTAAAGCCTTTTCATAAAATCCATTTTGTGCATCCTGCAATTATGTCATTATCAATTTGACATAATCCCTCAATTTATAACTTCACTTTGTCACTATCAATTATGTTTATGTATGGGTGGATGTCCAATCCCAAAATCATTTGGCTCATTTATCATAGCTATAAAGATACAATAAGTAGATCCAACTTATAGCAATTTTTTTTTGGCCAAAAACATGTACAAACTACAAAGAAATTTGCAAAATCTCTCTTTCAATTTTTTTCTTAATAGATAGTACATCTATTGGATGCATATCCAAACTTCATGTTTAAAATTAATACATATACACAATGAATATATCTAGCTCTTATTGTACCAAATATGTATAACTAAATATTGTTAGAAAAAAGAAAAAACTTCTCTTCTGGGTATTCTCCAAACAATGAATTATTGTGTATCATTGGGCTACACCCGTGGCTTGTTCAAAACTACTACATATCTAGTGAAGGAACTACATATCTAGTAAAGGAATTTTGTGTACACATGTGTGATTATGCATGCATGCATGATTGTGTGTATGTATGCAAGTATGTATGATTTTCCAAGGATAAATTGTTTTTGACCAAATTTATCCCAAAACATGAGAGGATTCTATAACTCTCCCAAAAGAGAAAAAAAACATAAATCTAACAAATGACATATATTTGAATATTTTTAGATCACACTTAGGTATTTGAAGTATGATGGCACTTTGACCTTGTAGTTCAACAATAAAAGCTACACATCCTTAGTTTTCACAATTTTGTGAGAACCATCTTGATAAACAAAATCCCTTTGTTGCCTAAATAGTGTTCCTTCTCCAAATTTTCATCTTCTTTAAGGTAGATGTTCCAACTAATTGTATACCTTGAATGTCCTTGCACTTTGTATTTTGTGCAATACATTTCAATCAATAGAAAAATTAGAATTTGCATTTGTTTCATTCTTCCTCTACTCCTTTTTTAGCAATACACGCAAGTGTCTATTGGCATGCACAATGCATAATAGGTGTGATTTCTAGTTATATGGCATAGCTTGTAGTGTGGTCATATTGTGTACTTGCATATAATGCCATGTCTCCACATGCATTCAAAAGATAATGTTTATCAACCATAACTCCTTCAAAAGGTCCCTTGATTTTAAAATTAATGATAAGGGTAGTGTTCAATATATATATATATTGAAATGTTAGTGTTATGACAATTTTTTGTATGGAAGATTGAATTCTCCTTGATATACAAATTCAGTGAGTATAGAAAATTTATCCCCCTTCAATTAAATTTTTAATGCTCAAGACTCAATCAATTATGATGAAGTTAATTGCATTTATTCTTAAATATAAAATATTCCAAACATTATTTTCCTTTTCATAATAGAATAAATATTATGTAAGATTTAAATTAATCCATGAATATTATTATCATAGTTTTTATGTTTAATTTATTTTTATTTTTATATTTAATCAAATGTAAATAAATTTGATGATATTTAAAACAATGCTAACACTTCTATATTGTAACTATGTACAATTTTTAACATCGACATTTTGGATCATATTTCATGATCCATCATCATGATGAGATGCAGTTAGAGAGAAGAATGATTTGAAATGTTTGTTAAAAATCATACACAGTTACAAATCCAAAAATCTTAGCATTATTATCATGGACAATGAAAACTACATGTTATTAGCCAATATTTAAAACACTTAAAAATAAATAAATAACTGATGAATTATTTAATTAATAGCATAAAGTTTCCACGGTCCATGATAATCAAGTGCTAACTATTTCTAAATTGAAATTGCGTAAATTTTTTATATCAACATTTTTTATCATACTCCATGATCCATCATTAAGATGATATACATGCAGATAGATAGAAGAATCAAACACAAATAAATGCTACAAGCAAATAACTGATAAATTATTTATTCTCCCATTTATGGGACTAGTGAGATTGATTTGAGTCCTAACCCAAGACTAGACATCAAATGGCACCCACCATACATTGGATGGGTGAAGATGAAATTTGATGGGGCTACACATGGCAACCCCGACCTAGCAGGGGTAGGCTTTATAATTAGAGATCATGAGAGCACTAGCCTGGCATAACTAACCAAGATTTTAGGTGTAGGGATGAATAATTTAGCGGAATTGCAGGTGGCCTGGCTAGGGATCAATCTTTGCAAACAATTGGGCCTCGAGAAAGTTCACATAGAAGGAGACTCTTTAAATACCACTAATGCATTTCATCAAAAATATACTCCAAATTGGAAGCTCCACAAAACTCTAATTCAGATAATGGAGGATCTAAATTTTTTTGATGAATTTAGAGTGACACACATCTATTGAGAGGAAAATGGTGATGTAGATCATCTATTGAAATCTATGTCATAGATTACATTGATGAGAAAAGTGCTATCGATGGATAGCAAAGGATACAACACATGTGTGAAGGATGGAGAAAGGCCTTAAGGGATGAGGTGTTTTAATGCTAGTGTTAGGGTGCGATGGTTGGAAAGATGAAGTATGATGGAATTTGGAGTTTATATCTCAACCTTCACTTCATTACTACTCATTTCCTTGATAATGGAGATGACAATTTGTTCAGGCGCGAAGGAGTGTCAAATGGATTTTAGAGGCACGGTGATAGATAACAGGTTGCGAAAGGTTTTCAATGTTGGAGAGCCAAAGATCATGGAGGTGATCAAGAGGATTCTTTGGAGGTGCTTCCTACTATGTTTATACCATTATAGCATGAACTCTGACCTCTCCTCTCTCTTCATGGCTTAGCTCCTATAAGCTCGTGAAAGCAAGGACACGGTTCATTGGTTGATGTGGAGGATTGTGAAGGTGTGTGGGAAGGAGGGTTTGGAATACTACTTGGAGATGGTTGTTGTTGGTTGGGGTCTTCTCCCTATGAGTGGCATGTGGCCAATGCTTACCCAAAACTATTCTAGAGTAATGGAAAAGACTCTGAGGTACACACATTAGAGGTTATGGATAACATTGCCCTCCTTAAGGAACTCACTAGTTCTTTCTGAGAGGAAGAGCAACTACCCGTCCTAGCTCTCACTATTTCTCCTAGTGAGTTGCTTGAGTTGGAAAATGAAGGAGGAGTGTAGCTATTGTGAGTTCAGTGGAGCTTACCAGTGGTATTGGCATTGGGTGATATGTTTTCTGGATTGCTTCGTACATAGTCCGAGTTATTTTTTGGTTTATCTCAATCTTTTTGTTTCCAATGTAATTCTAGGTTTGGCTCCCATAATGCCAGTTTTAATGTATAATTTATATATATATATATATATATATTCAAATAATTCAACAACTTTTTAGGAAAGAGGTCATGAGTTCTAGTCTCTCCATCATCCTCATGGTACTAGAAGGTGTGTCATGCCAACGTCACCGATCATGTCAAAAAAGTTTACGAGACACACTATAGTTTATAGGGGGCAACTACCTGATTCTAATTCTTACCGTCTAAAAGAAATATTAAAAAATGTAGCAGCTCTTTAAACCATTCATTCAAAAGGCATAGCAGAATGTATTGACAAGTTTATGAAAAGTACTTTTCAAAACCCGGTTCAATTTTGGCAATAATAATATAAAAGAACTAACTTCAAAATTTATAATTCTAGGCCAACAATGTGTTATATTAGAGCCGGCTAACTCCTAGACAAAACACACCTATGTACATGCATAATAACATACATGGAAACATACATAACATGATGAGACATCATAATATGGGGCCCACCAGATGGGGGATAAAAGTGATGAAATTGGAAGATGGGACCAAATGTCTAGGAAAGGTAGGTAGGAGTTAACGGTGTTGTTAGGTCAGTTTTCCCACCTCCTATCAGCTGATAAAACTGGGTCCCTTGGCATGCCTATGAAGTTTTGCTTTCAGAGCTTTTTTCCAGTGCAGGAAAATTGGAGGTAGACTGACATGTGCATTTTTGGTTTGGAGAAAGAAGGGTGAAAACATGATGAGTTTCCAATCTACACGTTGAAAGCTAAAGGTTGGAGTGCACGTGGAGGAGTTGGAGGAGAAAATAGACCAAATTGAGGTGCTTTTTTGCAATCTACACGTTGTAAGTTGAATTTTGGAGTGGACGTGGAGGAGTTGGACAAGAAAATCGACCAAATTGAGGTGAGGGGTGCTAACCAATTTGGTTGTAGAGATTTTTACAACACTTTGTAATTTTTAATTTGGGAAATACAATGTGGGATTTCAATTATTTGAATCTCCTTGTTTAAATGTATGAATTTCTTCAAAATCACACCTTCCATTGTTGTGTTTAAATTTTGAATGAAGCGCACAAAATAATTGTATATTGGAAAACACAATGTGGGTCTTCAGATATTTGAATCTCCTGGTTTAAATGTAAAGGGTTGCCTCATAGTTGCTTGCTTGCTTCTTAACACCTAGGGTTTTGCAACATGTAGTTTTACAAAATAGTATGAATTTCTTGAAAATCACACATTCCATTGTTGTATTTAAATTTTGCATGATTAAAAAAAATGCACAAAATAAATGTAATTTGGAAAACACAATGTGGGTCTTCAGTTATTTGAATCTCTTTGTTTAAATGTAGAGGGTTGCCTCATAGTGGGTTGCTTGCTTCTTAACACCCAGGGTTTTGCAACATGGAGTTTTACAAAACAGTGTGAATTTCTTGAAAACCACACATTCCATTGTTATGTTTAAATTTTGCATGATTGAAAAAAAAAGTGCACAAAATAATTGTAATTTAGAAAACACAATGTTGGTTTTCAGTTATTTGAATCTCCTTGTTTAAATGTAAAGGGTTGTCCCATGGTGGGTTGTTTGCTTCTTAACACCTATGATTTTGCAACATGGAATGTTAGAAAACAGTATGAATGTCTTTGAAATCACACATTTCATTATTGTGTTTAAATTTCGCATGATTGAAAAAAAAAGTGCACAAAATAATTGTAATTTGGAAAACACAATGTTGGTTTCTAGTTATTTGAATCTCCTTGTTTAAATGTAAAGGGTTCTCTCATGGTAGGTTTCTTGCTTCTTAACACCTACGACTTTCCAACAACATGGATTATTACAAAACAATATGAATGTCTTCAAAATCACACATTCCATTGTTGTGTTTAAATTTCACATGATTGAAAAAAAAAGTGCACAAAATTATTGTAATTTGGAAAATACAATGGTGGTTTTTAGTTATTTGAAACTCCTTGTTTAAATGTAAAGAGTTGTCTCACGGTGCCAAGTTGCTTGCTTCTTAACACCTACCATTTTGCAACATGGAATGTCTGAAAACAGTATGAATGTCTTCAAAATCACACATTCCATTGTTGTGTTTAAATTTCACATTAGTGAAAAAAAAAGTGCACAAAATAATTGTAATTTGGAAAGTACAATGGTGGGGCGGGTGCATGAAGATGGGTAGCTAATTTGTGGACAATTTTTAATTTTTTTTATGAAAACTCATACTGTGAGCATGTTATAACACGCTTGTGTTATGGCTTGGTGTGCCAATCTTGAGGGTTGGCCACAACAAGCCCATAATGCAAGCACGTTATAATGTGCTCGTGTTATTACCTATTAAAACCAAAAAATAGTAAATCGAATTCATTCTTTCATTTCAACTATGTTTTTTCTTTTCCCCGCGGCCAAAACCCCCATTTTTTGTGCTCGTGTTCTAGGAGGAGGTATTGTGGAAGAATATTCATCAACATTTGCTATTTCATTGTGATACTGCAATTAGATTCTAGTCTAAGAATCTGATCAACATAAGACAACATTCACTACAAAGTGGGGCAACAATGCTTATTGTAAAATTCCTTTTGGTCTAACTAATGCAGGTGACACTTTTCAGAGAGCCATGGATATGGCATTTTAAGTTATTTTTAGATGGTATATTTTGGTCTACTTGGATGATATTACAGTTTTTTTAAAGCATTCAAAAGACCATTTTAGTCAGCTTGAGTAGGTATTTCAGAAATGTAGGGAATATGGTATTCCCTAAATTCAAATAAATGTGTCTTTGACACTAATCAAGGAAAGCTTCTTGTGCACATTATTTCAAAGGATGGCTTGGTCATTGATCTCACAAGAGTAAAATCCATCTTCGCCATCCAACTTCCCAGCAACAAGAAAGGGTTACAAATTTTTTGATCACAATTAACTTTGTGAGGAGGTTCATCCCAAATATTGCTACTTTGGTAAAGCCTCTTACTTCTATGCTCAAGAAAAATAAGGTTTTCAAGTGGGCCAAGGAAGGTAGAGATAGCTTTGAAGCTATCAAAAAATAGATTGCTCAAGCTCCTACCCTTGTCAATCATGTCATAAATAAATTATTAATTCAATAAACTAAAAGATTTAAACACTTTATTGCTTAGACAATCTATTAAGCTTTGATACTTATCTTTGGAAATGTGTAGAAGAAATATCCAACTATTGTTGGAATGGTCCTTGGTTCAGCCTCTTCTGCCTGTGAGCAATCTGGGAAGAAAGTAGACTTTGCTACTCTACAAAAGTGTTGGTTCCAATGGAACAATGCTCAACACTCGTACCACAAAACCATTCCTTGGTCAGGATTGTCCTGAGTGCATGCACTTGTACCCTAGGTTGGACACCCACTGTAGGAGTGCCACTTCTTCGTCCTGCTCATAGCTTGCTAACCTGGAACCCTATTCCCACAATGTGTTGTACTTGATTTTCCCTCTTTCTTGTGTGTCCAATTATTTAGTTTTCACCGGATTTTATACAACACAAAGGGTAGTTCCAACAGACACACCCTTTCAAAAATAATTACATTACAACATCCCATGAAAAATCCAATTATTATTTTATTACATTTATTTCTTGAACTATTTCATTAGTTCTTAATTTACTTTTATTCTTTTCTTTTTCCTCCACGGGGAAAAAGTCTCACAACAATTCTTCCCCTATTGTTTAGTTGCTACCCTCAGTAGCTTGATGTTTTTATGTATCACATATATAAATAAAACAACCTTTAGTTAAACAAATGTGGATATTGGTCTTTAATAAAATAAACTTTTTCCCAAGTAGTACTATCATTACTCCATTAATTTTGTTTTTACTTTGTTTATAACCTTATTTCTCAATATTCTAGATCTTTTCAATTATTCGTTCTAGTTCAATCTTAAATTCACAAGAAGGTGTAATAGAAATACTTTTCTAGTCAAAATTATTATAAGAACTATAATACATATTAGGAGCTTACAATTGAAGAAACTAATGCTATTCTATATATTTAATCACATTTATTTCAATTTTCTCTTATGTAGCCCATTATTATTATTTTTTGTAGAGATGCTTTAATTACTTATATGTAACTTCAACATTAAATATGTAAAATTATTATCATGTCTTTACATAAATGCATAACCCATACTAGGTGGTTACTCTATCAACTTTGCCATTTTACCCACTCATGTAACTCCTTCAAAGTACATAATAATTACTATGCATATCCAATACTATGTGGCCACTCATAAACTTATAAAAATATAACGTCAACATACATTCCAAGATGGTATTCATGCATTCTGGACTACATGAATATTCTCCTTTCATATCTCAACACAATGTAAATAAAACCTTGGCACTCTATAATAAGGAAATTGTACAAGGCTATTGGGTGTATCAATTCCAATAAAAAAGTACAATGGAAAAACAATCCATTAAACACCTTAAGCAAAAGAAAATAACAATAGGTTATGACTACCCATAGGGTTCTTCATAAAAATATTAGGTCCGATCTTATTTTTTTAAATTCCTATACCAAATATAATGAAATGGAGACTAGTACACAATTACCCTTAAAATATTTTTTTCACAAGGTAACCCAAACAAACTTTGGGGAAAATTTAGAATCCAATAATGTAAATTATCATATTTGTATTAATATCAAAGAGTGCTTATAACACCTAATCTAGTCATAATATCTTTCAATATATATCACTTTGTCAAAGACTCATAGGTAATTAGATTCAAAAATAAGAAATGACCAATTCCAACTATGTGACATTTGTTAGACTTCTCAAGGCTATAATTTGCATATCCATGTATCTAGGATGTGCAATTCAAGTATAGTTGTCTAAATTTATGAAATCTTTAGGGAATGGGTTTGGGTAGCCAGGTATTCTGATGAAACATAATTGCTCGTATCTATCTACTTGGAGTGGCCTCCTAGTATGTCAATCCCTATGAACATCTCTTTTCTCATCATTTCTTCTACTTTTAGAGTGGCTACTATCTTTACCCTTCCCACTTTCACCATCACCTCCCCCTTTCTTGCTTCCTTCATCATCCTCAAAATAATAATTATCATTCTTATTTTTTCCTCCACCACCACCTCCTTGATCTCCACCCCCACCCCCACTAGGAGTGTGTTCATTAGACTTCTTCTTATGTGACTCATTATTAGTATGTATAGAACTTGAAGACTTTGGAGTAGATGTGGAAATTTTTAGAAAAGCATTTTTCCTAGCCATCTCTACAATAGAAGCTATTATTTCAGCTTTCTTCAAATCTTCTTGTAGCTTTTCATTCTGGAATTGTAATTTCAATAACTCAGGATTTGGAGGTGTAGTAGATGAAGTTGGATCAACTTTGGCCTTGTGTGTGGGGATTTTAGCAGATGAGGTATTGGTATTAGTATTGATATTGAAGGTAGTTTTCTTAGGTTGGCCAATGGGTCTCTTCTCATGATCTGTGAATGATGTATTCTTAGCATTAACATGAGGATTTGAGGCTCTAGTAGTTGAGATAGATGTAGTGTAAGTATTAGTAGTTGAGATTCCCATCGAGACTATTGCTTTAGGAATATGATTGGTCATCTTAGAAGCAAGTCTAAAAAGGTTTTCCTCAAAATTCTTACGCCTAGCAACATCTCTCATTTTCTCCAATTTTTGTTTTCTAGCATCTCTCTCAAGCTGCTTAGTCTAAAAAGGTTTTCCTCAAAATTCTTACGCCTAGCAACATCTTCTCTCATTTTCTCCAATTTTTGTTTTCTAGCATCTCTCTCAAGCTGCTTAGCCCTAATCCTATCTTCCCTTTCTTTTAATGCCCCCATTCTATTTTCTTCTTCTTCTTGAAGCCTTAGTTCTTCCTCTTCTATAGCTTTCATGCATTTATCTCTATCTTCATCATTTTCTAGAACATCTCTAGGCTCACTTGGGGCAGGAGTATAGTAGGGCTGGTCAATAGGATCTTCCTCAAGAGAAAACTGGACTTGTTCATCAGGGGATTCACCTCTTGGATTAAAATTCTTTCCATTAAAAATGGAGCCAATTCCAAGGGTCAAAGGTTCTGAAAAACTTACTTGATTCATAATGTTTCTTGACCCATTCAGGTTGCTTCTCTTTTGTAGGTTCAGATTCTACCTTCTGCTCAAGGTGCTTCTTCACATAAATTTTGGTCTTCCTCATGACATTAAATATTTCAAAATATTTCTCTTACTTTCGTTTTAAGAATTGATCTTTACACTGGTATTAGAGAATTTAGAGTCACCACCCAAAATACTGGGAAATAGAAAGTGATTGCACTTTGATTTTGTACTTGTAACTTCAGAAAAGAATTTAAACATTACTTGACACAAGGTAGTAGAATGGAACAAGACTTGATGCATAAGACTGAGTATGATGTGACTAATGCAATAGAATTTAAACTAATTATTCTTCAAATGATAAAGAATACCATAACAAACAACTGACTTTGACTGTACCAAATCTGAACTAAAGACTTTGGACTTAGCTAGTCCCTAGCAGAGTCGCCAATCTATTGGTTATTTTTCAAGAACCAAACTGATCTCTAGAAATACCTATGGACTTTTCCATTTCAATTAACCAATATTCTAAAGGGATTGGCCAATGAACGAGTAGAAGTTGCAAGACCTCTACTCCTACACTTTGGGCTCTGTGAAACCCGAGAGGGTGATCCCACAACGTATACTCAAGAATTCACATAGTTTTAACTAGATACACTTTCAATAACAGATACTTCTCATAAAATTACTCAACAACATAGTACATAAAATAAGTTGGCAACTTATTTATCAATGTATTATACTCAAAGCATGAGAAGGAAAAAATTCAACACAAAACAACTATGATGATATCCATTCAAGAATTTGTAAATTAAAAGTGATTAGCTGATGAATCAACACAGAAACTGAACCACAAGTAATTTGCATGAACTAGTGCCTTTATCCCAAGCACAAAGCTAATATCAACCTATGTGACCCGATAAAAACTTAAACAATAGCACCTACAGTCTTAAGAAACCTTGCATTACAACATTCGTCTATGAAATTCATGATTATTACTGCTTACAACTATCCTAGCATATAGTTCTTACAAGTTATTCATCTCACCCGAGCACTTGTATTAATTCATTGAATTAATAAGCAAGCATGAAATTAAACATCCATTGAGAGGCAATAGAGACAAACAAAAGGAATCCTGGATTACTTTCATTCATAACTTATAAAACGCATACAAGGAGAGAAAATAGCCATGAAATCAATATTACTTTTTTTTATAGCTACTATACTATTATCAAAATTACATAAAGAACGCTGAACTCCAAAAAAAACTTAGGACAAAAACTTTAAAACATGCTTGGTATTACCCTTACAATTTCACAGTGTTAACTCAAATTTTCAACTAACTACTACTTCTAGCCCTGAATTCTTTCTTATAGAGATGAAAGAGCAAACAAGCCTCAGGATAGGAAGCACACGTTAAAATTTCATTAGACTACTGCAGCAAATATTCCTTTTTTAGTTACACTCAAGTCTTCAGGTGGTCAGAATAAACACAAGGAAAAATTAACCTCAACTTGTTGTAGAAAACTAGTCCAACCTCAAAAATGAATCATTTTTTTGTTACAAAAACTTCAATAAACTCCCCATGTGCTCAAAAACATCCACCATAGGAAAACCAAACAACAAAACTTACAAACCAAGATAAGGAAAGTAGACAAAAAGTCAAAATTGTTTTATCCATATCAGCACCACGTGCCACCCATTTCTAATTGAGGAGAGAACAATATTTTGCAATGTTTTACCAAAAGCCTAATTTGTATTATATTCAGGCTATGCATTGTTCTCTCCTATCTATTATTTACGTTGTTCCTTATCAGTCCCTACATAGATTCATTTTGTGTATTTTTCCAACCAAGTTTTATACCCTTCTTTAGTTGGCCACTTCACATTTAATAAACCTTGCACCTTAGTACTGTACTGAGAGTATTTGGAATCAATCAAGAACTTGGTCTATTTAACAAAATTGTCCATCTTTGTTTCAATCTCCACCATTGTATCAATGTTTGGATTCAACATAATGTGGTCGGTGATAGTCAATGCCATCATAGCTGATGCAAGCATTCCTCCCAAATCTTTCTTCCAGGTGTCAAATGGTTGCAACTCACCTTTTGGACTCAATATCCAAGGCATACCATATTCCTCCATTTATTTAAATATTTTTAGCTTACTTTGGAGCTGCACACCTAACTTTCCATGGAAATTAGTTATCTCATTAACTGAGTCAATAATTTGCAAGAATTCTGAAATGTTAGTAGGTGCCTCAGGATCCTCCTTCATTCTGGGCATCATTTCTCTTAAATAACTCACCCTAGTAATCCAATTATTCCATTCATTCTTGAAAGCCTCTTGTACCTACAAATACTTTATGTTTGCTTCATGGATATTCTTATAAGTAACCCAAACATCATCAGCCTTGTTGAACAACTTGGTCACCCTGTGCTTCAATACATCCTCAAAGATTTCATTTGCACCTTAATAGTTTCAAACTTTTCCTTCTTGAAATTTTCTTTTTCAATATTCATCTGATCATTCAAATCTTTAATTTTCAAAGCCAAGTTTTCCTTATCCTGTGTAGAAAAATTTGAGGGAGAAGAAGATGGAAGGGTTATTGTCCTTTTTAATTGAGTATCCTAAACAGTGGCCCTCATCTTATTTATCACATCCAAGGCCTTATTGTACTCCTTCACTAGCAAATCATACTTTTTCTGAGAAATTTGTGCAATATCCACACTAAGCATTACAACATGAGCAATTAACTCAACTACTTGGACAAGAGTTGTATTTTTTGACCACTAAGGAACCAATAACCTCTTCAATAGGCCTAGCAAAATCATGTTTACTAGTATTAGGTGTTGTTGGTTATTTTTTAAGAACCAAACTTAATATCATTCCTTACCTATGAATTTTCTAGGACTTAATTATCAGTAAGGTTGAGGATTGACCAACACTTAAGTGAAGCATTTAGAACCTCACTTATTCTCTTTGGGCTCTGTGAGACCTAGGAGGGTAATCCCATTCATGATCATTATATCCCTACTTGATCAAGAGAATATCCAATCATAGATGTATTCCCTGGGAAGTGCAAATAAACAAACGTGATCTAAGGCTTGGCATACCTCTTATGAAATTGCTATTTATTGCAAGGAATATACTAATACTGAAAGTTTGTACGGTGTAATTTTAAGTATGTTGTGAATTCATTTCCATTTTGAATCTTTGGCCTACTTCATCACTAGCTCGGTCAACCACAAGATAAACTAACAAAAAGACCACTTCCCTATATGAGGGAAGAGTGGAGTCATATTTTGTAATCAGTCAGTAATACAACTATAATTTAACATCAGTAATCATGGGACTATCAACATGCTACTTTGTGGCATCCAACTCACAACATTTTAAAACATTACTTACCAAATCCTATGTCCTTTTCCCACAAACCAATGGCCTCATTTTAGCATTAAATCAACTCATTGAATCAAAGCACAAACAAACCCATTCATTCAATGCAAATGAAAGAAGACAAATGAAATTATAATTAACAATTCCTTTCATAATTTGCAAGAAAATACATAGGAGAGCAATATTTTAGAACTAAAATTTTCTTTCATTACTGATATTGCTTTGTAAAACTATTTTTAAGATCATCATACAGTATAACTTATGCCCTAGACTCGCTTCTGATATATTCACTAACTTATATATTTACATTCTATTTGCTTTTTTAGCATAGCTTTCACCTAGACCTTTCTTGGATTCAATTTTCTAAACTCTCTCACTTCAGCCATGAAATACCCTTTATAAACAGGGGAGCAACAAGCATTCAGTTGAGTTACAATTTTCATTTCATTTCATTTCAAAACCTAATTTTAACCAATTCTCAAGAAAATCCCTAGGTAGTTTTTATGCATTGATTAAAGAACTGGGGAATACAAAAGATAGAACACATGCACAGGGTACCACTAGTCATTGTCACCATGACCACGTTGAACAAAGTACATAAGAACGACGTTTTGAAGAGAAATTTTCCTCATACACTTCATCGCTCATCGCTGGCCTCCCCCAAATTTTAGGGTGCAATTAGTGATGAGAGTATTACCATGATGAAGTTCAGTCCATTGGATTATATTGTTTTAAAACCACATCAATGACTCTCCACTAATCCTGCTACCTTTTTTTTTCATTATACGATGTCCCTAGAATTCTGCCATGTTGCCCCTTTCCAACAATAGCCATTACCTATCGTTGATGCATCTCGCACTTCATTAGTTCTATCCATGATGTAAGCATCCATGTGATGAAATATCAGCCCTTGGATATATGGTCCATCTTTGATCATGCTCATTTTCCCATTGCACATCGCTAATTTAAAACTCACACCTTGGATTCTATTAGCAATGGGAGATACAGTGAAGAGATAAGGTTAAGACATGTACACCTGCATAAAAATCAATGATACATAAGATATTGCACATAAGATCTTTTCAAATTAGCGAAGGAAACCTGAATAGAGAATTCCATCGCTCATCACTATTTTGAAACTTAAGCTTTGGAATGAATCCATGATGAGCGATAAAATACAAAAGGATTAGGCCATTGATCAACACTAATTCTCCTTAAATAGTTTGCAAGAAATTAGTGATGATGAAATTTACACAATGACATTGAAAAAGTGTATCGTGTATCACAAATATAGAACTTAGCACTCAAAAATTATCCATGATACGTGATGCACGAGAGATCCATCATATCGCTTATCACTAATTTGAAATTTATCATTTCATAATCATATGCGATGAGCGATGAAGATAAGAACATAAGACCAAGGCCATCACTTATCGCTATTACAATACTCAAAGCTCAAAAGCCATTAGTGATAGGTGATCCTTCAATGATACAAAGAACATCACTCATCATGCATTGATATTGGGAGCTCCATAAGCTATCTGCTATGAGTGATGACAAAGAGATACTGCTCATTGCTTATTGTCAATTTAAAACATACACTCAAGAAGTAATCGACGATGAGCAATAAAAAGAATTGGTTGATGGGACTTAAGTGAAACTTCTAAGAATGTGCTCATAAGTTGTTCTAATAAAGGGGACCCTCTAGGATGATATGATAGAAGGGGCTTAAAAACACCTAAGTCAAAATGCAAAGGATCTAAAGGCCAAAAAGGCTCTTTACTTAACCTTATAAAAATAAGAAACTCAGATCAAGGAATGGGGGACTAGTTACCCGATGACTGTGAATGGCATAAGATGTTTTAATATGACTAACAATAGGCAATGTGAAGTCAACAATGAAATAGAACCCTTTAACAATGATGAAAAGAAGAACCCTAAACCCTCAGATATTAGCCCAACATTCAAATATAACAAGGATTTGAGATGGAACATAAAAATAATTTGTAGGTTCCATCAAGTGCCATAGACAAAATTGCAAGAGTATGCAACTTTGGACTATATCTAGATCCAAACACGTTATCTTGAAACTACTCCTCATATATTGAAGCCTGAGGGTCTCTCCTTATTGCATCACCATTTTCACTCTTGATTATTTTATCAAAGGGATGATAGTTCCTAGCCAGTTCCATCATCAAGTCCACCTCTACAAACACATTCAACACTACCAGCTTTCCAAGGTTCAACCCCCATAAATAACATGTAGACTTAATATAATATTTCCTATTAAAAGCATACCAGAAAAGTTGCCACCCGCTCTAAGGCTGGGCCTTGTCACCAATTTCACCAACACTCTCAATTAACCTAGTGGTCATGGAAACTTGACCTATAGATCTTTTTCCATTTCCTGACCCTCCTTCCTTTACATCTCCAAAGGCCTCTTGCATAAACCTTTATGTTTCCTTCTTTGCACTTATGGACCGAGTAGACATTGTAGGAGTACTTGGTGAAGGGTTAGATACTACAGGTGGTTTTGACTTAACCTGAGATGGAACATCCTGAGTTTTAAGTTGTTTAACCCTCTTTTATTTTGGCTTCCTCTCTGACCTAGTACTAGATTCACTGGGCTCTGGATCACTCATGTTTGCAATGCAAGATAATTAGGGTTTATAATTTCTTATAGTTGAAAAGAAACCCCTTCCAAGTATGAGGACACAAGGAACTACTAACAAAACATGAATATCTCCTCAAACTTGACCCAACACTTATCACTAAATTGAAACTATCATTAATGGACAAACCGACAATCTCCCTAATTCCCTATCAACTTTCTAAGGTATTCCACCTTAATTCTTTAGCTATAAAGAGATATACAATTTACTTACCCAGGTAAATGATTACCACACTTTTTGTATTTACTAGAGCTTTTTGCATGATTTCCTCAGCTTCTGGTATTCCTTTCTTCTTGTGAGCGAATCCAAATGCACAACCAACCAGATATGTACTATCTTTTATGGAAAAGAGATGGGAATGCCACCATTAATACTTGATAGTAAGTTCACACAAGTGAATTGAAAATTAGCCATTCATGTTAAAACCCTAACCATCGATCACCCTATTTTAAAATGATATCAATGGTTATCAACTCACCTTGCTACTTTCTTCCTTGCTTTATACAATGTCCTTAGGATTCTGCCACATTGCCTTTTCATGCAATAGTTGTCACTTATCGCTAATATATCTCATCCTTCACTAGCTCTATTAGTGATGCAAGCATCCATGAGCTGAAATCCCAGCCCTTGGATCTATGGCCCATCCTCGATCACGTTCATTTTCCCATCATACATCACTAATTCAAACTTTTCACCTTGGATCCTATTAGCGATGAGAGATACAGTGAAGAGATCGGGTTAAGACATGTACACCTGCATGAAAATAAATGATACAAAAGACATCGCACATAAGATCTTTTCAAATTAGCGACAAAAATTTGAATAGAGAATTCCATTGCTCATCGCTATTTTGGAACTTAAGCTTTGGAATGAATCCGCGATGATCGATAGAATACAAAAGAATCATACCATCGTTCATCACTAATTCTCCTCATACAGTTTGCAAGCAATTAGAGATGAGAGATTCATGTAATGACTTTGAATATTTGTATAACGGATTTCTAATATAGAACTTAGACCTCAAAACTTATCTGTGATACCCGAAGAATAGGAAATCCATCATATCACTCATTGCCAATTCAAATTTATCATTTCATAATCATCCATGATAAGCGATGAAGATAAGAACTCTGAGATTCTGAGATATTTAGCACTCTCATTCTATTAAAGATTCTGAGATCAATTTGTTAGTGCCGCTGGTCCTCACTTGCATTATCTTATTGCTGGTTGGATTATCATTGATCCCACTTACAAACCATTGGCCATAAAATATGAAGGCGTGACTGTTAAAAAAAAAAGACTCATAATTGGAGCTGACTCCTTGTTCCCACTCAAATTCTTTTCTTGCCCATAATGCATACAAGATAAGTGACATATGTACAATGAACATTTTTAATCAACAAGGGTTGTTTGAGATGAAGATAAGCACCTTAGAGTGAAGGCTATTATCAAGGAAGAGATAAAATGTGCAAAAGTCAGTAGCAATAAAGGATTATACCTAAATAACTGAGGAGTTTTGAAATCACTTTTGAAGTGGATCCCAATGGTATCTTGATTGAAAGTGCAATAAGCACTATTTTTTTTTTTATTTGACTATGAAAGCTAAATTGGAGTAATCTTGACAAAATTCTATTATAGTGTGCCTTGTCTACATGGTCAATTGTTGCACAGAATGGTGGCCTATGGTACTTTGATAGGAGCGTCTACTACATGTGACAAAATATTATATTGAATCTCCATACTCTTATTATTGGATCTTTGGCGTATGTGTGATTCCTCCATCATTTGCTACTAATTGTTATGGCGCCATATCTAATCTTAGTTCCTTTAGATGATTCACTAATATGTTTATTGTGTAAAAACTTAATTGCCAAATTTCAATATTATTTCTTCATCTTTGCACAAACATACATGATACGTTGAAGGCGTGACTTTTAGACTATTCTTTTCATCCATGTCTACAAAATATTCTCTAACAAATCAGCTAAGGAACCTCCATACATTCATGCAAGAAAAAAGTAAAATAAAATAATCCACAATACACGAAGGAACTTCCATACACAAAGATCTCTCTCATAAATTAGCTAAGATCTCAATCCACCGATGCAAGGAGATATTCCAACAACCATATATTAGGAAATTCAGGAGCATTAAGACAAGATTAGGAATTTCCTTAGAAGCTCTTTTGATATTGCTAGTGCTAGATACCACAATCACCATTTTGATGTATTCATAACATCCATGTGATAACTATGAGAACATCTTTGGTTCTTCACTAAAATAAAGGAAAATATGTTCTTTTTAAAATTTAAACTAATTTATCATGTTGACTAGATTCACTTTTAATAGTGATCCTTTTAACTCGTAATATTCAAAACTCAGGTTCCAAGAAACATCTATCATACTAAGCTTAAGCATCTAATGAACCATGCACCCAATGAAGGGATTCTCCATGCAAACTATATACAACCATTAGTGAAACAATATGGTACCTACAAATAAATTATTTTCTATTCATTTGAGAACCATTTGAAATAGTTACCTCAAATTCACATAGGATTATATAGATCAGATTAATTTGATAGATAGTACCAATAGGGGAACATTGTGGAGAAAATAGATAATAAAAAAATGCAAATAGTTCAATTTTGAATTTCTTATTGGGAAATAATTATATTAAATTTGGTATGATATTACAATACACTTTTCTTCTCCCTTGTATGTCTCTAGCAACATGAAGCAATCAAGCTATGCTTTGATAATTATATATTGGTTGCATTAAAAAACTGTGATCTTGAGAATAACTAATACTATGAGCTTATGAGAGACAACTTAGAAGGTCTAAAAATATTCAAATGATTATGTTTTAGTATATCAAAACTCTCTTCTATTGTGATTTGTAATAGTTTGTGTTTTCATCCTTTTAGTATTTTAATCATTGTAGTTCATAAAGAAAGAGGACCAAGTTGAAAAATAACTAGACTTATCATCAACAATACATTGGTCACCAATAAACCACTTATAAATATAATGACATACACATCTTGTTAGACATTAAATCTAGTTTCACTTGAAAAATGACTATAATTTGAAATTATAAAATCCTACTTTTTTTATGTTTTCATTTTATATGTGTCAAAGATTTTGATAGATAGACAACAAACATTCACATGGATTTGATCTTAGAAGAAAGAGAGAAAACATATACATAATGTTGGAAGCAAAACAAACTAATTATACCAATAATATGTGAGATGGATCCTAAACAAAAATGGTGAATATATCGAATTTAGATTTTGGTAGAGATTTGCTTTAAATTAAGGAGACTCAAATTATAAAATACAATATTAATTAAAAGATGAATTTTCCAAAAGAAAAATCAGAAACATCTTTCTTTTACTATCCTTGTTATAATATTTTGTTAAACCAAGTTAGTATTGACTTCTTGTAGAATTAGATATCACCCTCTTACACAAGGAGGTTGTCTTCATAATAAGATAGTATCTTGTCAACTAATTTCTACTTAATTATGTGCCTATTTTTAGAAATGGCTTTAGTATGTTTTATATGTTATTGACACCATGATTTCTGACATATATCTATTTTAAGTACGTTGTGGGCCCATAACTCATAGGTCCCTAGATTCACATTTTAAACTTGACATTGTACTTGGGATGAGTTGGTAAGAATAAAACCACGTTATTATAATAAGATATGAAACCAAATAGGCTCTAGGATTAGACATAGGGACATGTCAAATCTTACAGGGGGAGAAACTATCTATTCAAACCTTTTCTATAGTATGCAAGTAGGTTATGTATCTTTCACATGTTTCTTTTTTGCCAAACTTATAAGAAAAAATAATTATGTTGCCAAACTTATAAGAAAGAATAGGGTTATTGAAGATTCATGTCAATAATTAAGTAGGTTATGTATCTTTCACATGTTTCTTTTTTGCCAAACTTATAAGAAAAAATAATTATGTTGCCAAACTTATAAGAAAGAATAGGGTTATTGAAGATTCATGTCAATAATTATTTTCAAACCTTTGGATGAAACTGCTCTAGTCAGATTCTCTAGTAATAATTCCTTGAGTGGTGAAGACCATCCCAAAGAATTTGCTAATATTATGGATGATTTTGAGGTAGACGCAGAAGATTTCATGATGAAGTTATTTATGTAGTCTCTCACTGCAGATGCTTGAGAGTGGTAGAGAAGTTTTCTTGAGGAGAGAATTGGCTCTTGGGAGGAATTCAAGAGGGTTTTTAGAGAGCAATATGGTGATAAGACTGATTAACTTAGCTTTTTATTGAATCAATTTAATAATATTGCTAAAGGTTCTAACAAATTTGTTGTTGAGTTCAATACAAGGTTCCAGAAGGCTAGGAAGAGGTTGCCTCCTAATTTACAATTGACTGATCATGTATGTTTGGTAAACTACTACAATTCTTTTGATGCAAAAATGAGTTATCGCTTGCTAGATAAGAATCCTCGGTCATTGAGGGAAGCCTTCAAGATGGCGGAGCATATTGAAAATATTAGTAGAGTAACTAGTAAAGTTGGCGGAAGAGATGATCCAAAACTCTTCAAAAGTTCAAAAAAAGAAGATAAGAGTTTAGGTGCCAAAGGGGGAACTCTGGAGGATAAGATTGATAATTTTATGAAGACTATAAGTGATTAAATTGTAAAGCAAGAGAAGGCTCAACCAAAAATTTATCCAAGGAATGAAAGACCTCATATATTGCAAGACCACCCATATAATACCAATTGGTATAATGGGAAGCATGTTATAAATAATCAGAGAAACACCCAGAATAAAGTCCCTCCATATCCTCTGCAAAAGAATTTAGGAAATTTTGTTGAGGACACCCCTTGGTGCATGATTTTCTAAATGCCACATTCTTCTCAAAAATTTGTAGTAGCATAGATGGTTGAAGTAGACGAATACATGCCTAAGGACTATGATCAGAAAAATGACAAGGACAATGATGTACTTATGATTATGGTTGATTCTGATGTTGTCGACAGTGAATGCTCTTCTAATATGGACTCCTATGAAGTGGATGTAGATAATCAAAGGCAAGTTGCTAGTGCATATCATCAACAATTTCTCTTTGATGAGGATGTTGATAGTGATGTTGAGGTTTACAATTTGGAAGCAATAGAAGATGGTGTTTCATTAAGAAGACCCTCAGAAGAAGAGATTGCAAAATATACTGTAGTCTTTGCCACCCAAGCTAGAATTTCCTATCATTTGAGGAATAGAATAGTTGGAGGTGAACAAGGTAGTCCTACTGGTCTTTTCATCAAGGACTAGAATAACAAGGGCATAGAACACAAGCCTGATGGAAAAGTGGAAGTAGTCAAAGCCAAGGAAGGAAAGGGAGATAAAATTTGGGCTAAGAGAGCAGAAAAGTCAAAAGCTACTCGAGAATTCAAATCTCTTGTTGCAAGGATAAAGACATAGAAGTAAAATCCTGAAGTCATAAGGAAGGATGCTAATGAAAAGATTGAATCAACAAAAAATCAACAGAAGGAGAACAACAATGAACAAAGTATGCTTCCAATTGAATTACCCAAGTATACTCCTATCGATATGTTTCAATTACTTAGCCAAGTAAAAGTATCTATACCTTTTCTTGAAATGATGAGAATAGAGGAACATAAGCAAAAATTAGTAGCCCTTATTAATGGTGTTGCTATGGTCTGTAATGATTTAGTGGTGCTCACTCCACCCAAACTGAGTGAAAAAGATAGGAAGGGAAAGGAATGTAGAGTAATTACTAAGATTCCCCATATTTTCCTATAAAATTCTATAAATATTTGTCCTGATAGGATAGATCCATTTTTCCTCACTCTAGTGGTTGGGGGAAATTTTATAAAGAATTGTATTATTCTTTGGAGTATCCAACAATATCATGCCAGCTAAAATCATGGATGCACTAGGGTTGAAATTTGATATCACTCATGTTAAGTGTTATGCCATGGATGCAAGAGAATTCACTGTAATCAATGTGATAAATGAACTTCCCTATAGGCTAGCAGCCTACCCTGACAAAGAATTCAAAATGAGTGTGGTAGTAGAAGATATCCCACCTAATTATGAAATGTTTCTATCTTGGAAATGGAGTACATCAATGGGAGGTAGTATGCAGTGTGACATGTCTTATGCCACATTTCCCATTGATGATAAGGATGTTCAAGTGATGAGAGAACCAAGGGTGCCACATATGTTGGAGCATGTTCCTGAAGATGACACAATTCTTTTCATAGATACCAATATCGGTTATTTCAAGATAGAAAAAGCACCAAGAGAGGTTGATAGGTGTCCTGCACCTGTAGAAAATGAAGTTTTAAGAGTATCTAACAAAAATGGACTTTGGAAAATGTACTCTAATGGTGCAAGTTCCAAAGAAGGGTTTGGTGTAGGGATATTATTAATGTCACCTAGTGGCAATACTTATAAATTCACTTTCACATTATCCTTCGTTTGTACTAATAATGTGGAAACATATGAAGCTTTATTATTGGGGTTGAGACTGGTTGAGAAGCACAACATAATAAAGTTAATGGTGATTGGAAATTTTGAGCTTGTGATATCCCAAGTAAGAGCCAAATATGCCTGCAAGAACAACAAACTAAAGCAATAAAATTTTTTTGTTTGGGATTCAATTGAGCAATTTGATGCTTTTGGAATTAACTGGATGGAAAGAGGACATAATAGAGTAGTCGATTTACTTTCTAATATTTCATTGAGATCTTATGATATAACTTTCATAGGAATCTCTAAGGTTGAGATATAGACAAGTCCTTCCATCCCTGACAATGTGTGCAACTAGCAGATTCTCAATGATGGTGAAGATATTCTAAATTTTTGAACTGTGCTGATGAATATGAAGGTCAAGAGATTGACTTTGGTGGATTTTTTGAAAATATTAATGGAAAGGACACACTATTTGGAAAAGAGGTCATCCAATTAAAGACAAATAAAATCCCCAAAGTCCTTGTAGCTCTTGAAAGGGTCTTTGATAGTCAAGATAGAAGCATATCCAAGACAACTGCTGCTCACCCAGAAGACCTAGAAAATGCCCCTAAGAAATCTTATGTAGGAAAGAACATGAAGCCAAAGGTAAAGGAAATGTTAATTTCCTTGCTTAGAAAATACAGACACATGTCTTTGCTTGGTCATATGATGACCTGAAAGCTTACAAAGAGGAATTGATTCAACATAAGATTCCTCTAAAGGAGAATGCTAAACCTTTCAAGAAAAAGAAAAGACCAATTAATCCTACTTTAGCTCCCAAGATGCAAGAGGAGGTGGTAAAGTTAAGAGATGTTGGTATTATAAAACCACTAGACACTCTTCATGGGTATCCAATCTGGTACCAGTCAGAAAAAAGAATGGTGACATAAGACTATGTGTTGATTTCAGGAACCTGAATATATCCTCATTAAAGGAAAAATATCCATTTCCAAACATGCAAGCTATGTTACAAAAGGTGAATGGATGTCAGCTATTGTAGATGATGGATGGTTTTTTAGGTTATAATCAAGTGAAGGTAAAGGAATCTGAGCAATATAAGACTACATTCACTACTCCTTGGGGCACCTATGTTTATGTCAGAATTCCTTTTGGCTTAATAAATGTAGGTGCCACTTTTTAGAGGGCTATGGATGTAGCTTTCTCATATTTAATTGATTAATTTATGGTTGTATATCAAGATGACTTGAATGATTATTATAGAAAAGAAGAAGATCATTGTATGCATTTAGAAAAGGTACTTTTTCAGGGCATTAGAATATGGGATATCTCTCAATCCAAAGAAATGTACTTTTGGGGTAATTGAGGGAAAGTTGTTGGGGCACATTATGTCTAAAGAAGGAGTAAGGATAGACCCTAAAAGAGTAGCAACCATAGACAAGATCCCTCAGCCAAAAAATGTCAAGGGTATTCACTCATTTTTTGGACAATAATTTTTTTAAGAAGGTTTGTGACTAACTTTGCAGAAATCACAAGACCTATTTCCAAGATGTTCAAGAAGGGTGGAAAACTGCGTTGGAGTAAGGATCCTAGTTAGGCTTTCAAAAAAATTAAACAAGCTATCAAAGAGGCTCTAGTTTTGAAGTCTCCTGATTTTTCCAAATCAATGCACATTTTCACTTTTTCCTCTTTTCATACCATTGTTGTTTTGTTACAGAAAAATGAGGAGGGATTTGAACAACCCATTGCATTTTTTAGCAAATCTTTGCAAGTTGTAGAGTCGAAATATGACACTATTGAGAAGCAAGTATATGCTTTGGTAAAGGCTGTAAAAATTTTAGGACTTACCTACACGGAGCTACTATCATAGCTTTTGTACCAAGTGTTGTTGTGAAAGATATTTTCACTCAACAAGAGACTACAGGAAGAAGGTGTAGATGGATCAATAGGATCCAAGAATTTAACATTGATGTTCAAATCACCAAATTAGTAAGAGGTCAAGGCATAGCTAAATTAATGATAGAAGCTGATTTGGAGGCTAACCAGATCGATTAGGAAGAAGTGATTGATGTTGCACCTATCTGTGATATGCAAACATGTGGATGGTATAGAAATTTTTTCCTATACTTACAAACTATGTAGTGCCCTGTGGACATGACTGAAAATGATAAGAGGACATTGAAATTGCATGCCATCAAATATGTGATTATTGACAATGAACTATGGTGGAAAATCCTAGATGGTGTACTTCTTATATGTGTGGATGGAAAGAAAGCACTAGAACTCTTGTAGGAAATGCATAATAGGGTGTGTAGTGGTCATTACATGGAAAAGACCACTACACACAATATTTTAAGAGCAGGATTCTGGTGGCCCACTATTTTTAAAGATGGTCACAAGTTCGTTAAGACTTGTGACACTTGTCAAAGGTTTGCAAGAAAGTTGAAGTTTTCAGGGAATTTACCACTTAGGCCTATGATAGTTCAATCCCCTTTCCAACAATGCGGGATTTATTTCATTGGAGAGATACTAGAAAATTCTAGTGGAGGGCACTCATGGATCCTTATTGCCACTAATTATTTCACAAAGTGGGTAGAAGCAATACCCATGAAGAAAGAAACAAGCAAGGTGGTTGTGGATTTCCTATTGAATAATGTTCTCATCAAATTTGGAGTCTCAGAGAAGATTATCTCAGATAATGCTATGTGTTTCAGGTCTGATGAATTCAAGGACTTTTGTGAGAAACATGGTATACAATTTTCTTATTCTTTGCCTTACCACCCTCAAGGAAATTGTCAAGTTGAATCTAGTATTAAGAGCTTGATGAAAATCATCAAGAGAGTGATGGAGAAGAACAAAAAGGCTTGGGACTCAAAGCTAAAATTGGCACCCTAGGAAGATAGAGTGACTATGAAAAAGGCTACTGGTTATTCACCATTTGGCTTAGTATATGGTCTAGATGCTAGATTGCCACAGAATAACCTGTTGAAGATGTATAAGTTCATGCACATAATAAATAATCTGGTGCAATTGGATGAAACTAGAAGAGAAGCTCATACTAAGAATATGAAGATGTAGTTGCAAGTTAAGCATCTACATGATAAGAGAGCTTCTCCCAAATTTTTTTAGGTAAATAGTATGGTGTTAGCCTAGAATGAGAGGGCCTGAGACAAGGGTAAACATGGAAAGTTTGAAGCATTATGGGTAGGCCCTTATTTGATAGCCAACACACATGGGGAGGATTCTTATTTCCTTCAAAGCTTAATAGGTGAACTTTTTGAGCTGCCAGTAAATGGACAGTTCTTAAATCCATACTTCTCCTAAGTATGTTATTTTTCCATGTACATTATAGGTTTTGTACATTGTGTATATAGGTGTGTTTTCTTTGGTTGTGTATGTTTTGGTCCTACTACCTAGTCTGGGTAGCCCCCTGGTTTTGGTCCTCTTGCTTTGCCCTATGTTCTTGGTCTACTTCAACTTGAGATTTTAGGATCTCGCCATGCCTACAAGAGGCATATGTCCCCAGTCAGAGCCACTGATGGAACCTACAAATTTTTGATGTTCCATCTCAAAACCTTGTCACATATTTGGTTGATACCTAAAGGGTTAGTGTTTATTTTCTCCTCACTATTGAAGGGTTCTATTTCATTCTTGACTTCTTGTTTCCCGTTGCTGATCACATTAAAACATCTTATGCCATTAACAGTCATCAGGTAACTGGTCCCCCATGCCTATGTCTGAGTTTCCTATTTTTATAAGGTTAAGTAAAGAGTCTTTTTGTCCTTTACATCCTTTGCATTTTATGACTTAGAAACTTTTGAGCCTTTTCTTTCATATGGTCCTAGAGAGTCCCCTTCATTAGAACAACTTATGAGCACATGCCTAAATTTTTCACTTAAGTTCTGTTGGCCATCTCTCCTCATCGCTCATCATAGATTACTTTTGGAGTGTAAGTTCCAAAATAGGATGAGCGGTATTTCTTTGGGTTCGCTCATCACAAATAGTTTTTGGAGCTCCTGATGTCAATGTGTGATGAGTGATGTTCCTTGTTTTTCCTTGTATCGTTGAAGGATCACATGTCGCTAATGGATTTTGAGCATTGAGTACTGAAATGGTGATAAGTGATGGCCTCCAGTCTTATGTTCTTATCTTCATCGCTCATCATGAATTATTATGAAATGATAAATTTCAATTAGCGATGAGCGATATGATAGATTTCCTATGCTTCACATATTGCAGATAAGTTTTGAGTACTAATTTCTATATTAGCGATCCGCGATACAAGTATTCAAAGTCACTACGGGAATCTCTCATCGCTAATTTCTTGCAAACTATATGAGGAGAATTAGCGATGAGTGATGGCCTGATGCTTTTGTATTCTATCATTCATCACAGATTCATTCCAAAGCTTAAGTTCCAAAATAGTGATGAGCGATGGAATTCTCTTTTCACATTTCTTTTGCTAATTTGAAAAGATCTTATATGTGATGTCTTTTGTATCTTTTATTTTCATGCAGGTGTACATGTCTTAACCTGATCTCTTCAATTGTATCTCCCATTCGCTAATAGGATCCAAGGTGTGAAGTTTGAATTATCGATGTGCGATGGGAAAATGAACATGATCGAGGATGGGCCATAGGTCCAAGGGATGATATTTCATCGCATGGATGCTTGCACCGTTGATAGAGCTAGGGAAGGAAGAGATATATCAATGATAAGTGACAACTATTTCATGAAAAGGCAATGTGGCAGAATCCTGAGGATATCATATAAAGCAAGCAAGAAAGTAACAAGGCAAATTGATAACCATTGATATAGTTTTAAAAAAAGGTGATCGACGGCCAGGGTTTGAACATGAACAGATAATTGTCAGGTCACTCGTGTGAACTTACTATCAAGTATTAATGATGGCATGCTCGTCTCTTGGTCATAAAAGAAATTAGATACCTGTTTGGTCGTGCATTTGGATTTTCTCACAACCAGAAAGGAATACCAAAAGCTTAAGAAATTGTGTGGAAAGCTCCATGTAAATACAACAAGTGTGGTAATTGTTTACCTGGGTAAGAAAACTGTATATCTCTTTCTAGCTAAAGAATTAAGGTGAAATACCTTAGAAAGTTGATAGGGAATTGGGGAGATTGTCTACTTGTCCATTAATGATAGCTTCAATTTATTGATAAGTGTTGGGTCAAGTTTGAGGAGATATTCCTATTCTTGTAAGTAGTGCCTTGTGTCCTCATACTTGGAAGGGGTTTCTTTTAGACTGTACTTGAAATTATAAACCCTAATTCTCTTGCATTGCAAACATGAGTGAGCCAGAGCCCAACGAATCTAGTATTAGGCCAGAGAGGAAGCCAAAACAAAACAGGGTTAAATGACTTAAAACTCTGGATGTTTCATCTGAGGTTAAGTTGAAACCACCTATTGTATCTAACCCTTCACCAAGTACTCCTACAATGTCTACTAGGTCCATAAATGTAAAGAAGTAAACAAAAAGGTTTATGCAAAAGGCCTCTGGAGATGTAAAGGAATGAGGGTCACGAATTATCAAAAGACCTACAGGTCAAGTTGTTGTGACCACCAAGTTAATTGATAGTGTTGGTGAAATTGGGGAAAAGGCCCAACCTCAAAGCGGGTTGCATCTTTTCTAGTATGCTTTTAATAGGCAAAATTCTAGTAAGCCTGCATGTTATTTATGGGAGTTGAACGTTGGAAAGCTAGTAGTGTTGAATGTGTTTGTAGAGGTAGACTTGATGATGGAATTGGCCAAGAACTATCATCCCATTGACAAAACAATTAGGAGTGAAAATGGTGATGCAATAAGGAGAGACCCTCAAGCTTCAATATCTGAGGAGCAGTTTGAAGATAAGGTGCTTGGATCTGGATATAGTCCAAAGTTGCATACTCTTGAAATTTGGTCTATGGCACCTAATACTGGTAAACATGATGTTGCTAGGCCTATTGAAGAGGTTATTGGCTCCTTAGTGGTCAAAAGAGCCAAAAATATAACCCATGTCCAAGTAGCGGAGTTAACTCCTCATGTTGCAATCCTTAGTGTGGATATTGCATAGATTTCTTAGAAAAAATATGATTCTCTAGTGAAGGAGTACAATAAGGCCTTGGATGAGATAAATAAGATGAGGGACATTGTTCAGGCTACTCAGTCAAAAGGACAATAACCCTACCATCTTCTTCTTAGATCTTTCTACACAGGATAAGGAAACCTTGGCTTTGAAAATTGAAGATTTGTATGATCAGTTGAATACTGAAAAATAAAATATCAAGAATGCAAAGTTTGAAAGTGTTAAGGTGGAAAATGAAATCTTTGAGGATGTATTGAAGAATAGGGTGACCAAGTTGGTCAACAAGGTTGATGATGTTTGGGTTACCTATAAGAATATTCATGAAGCAAACATAAAGTATCTGCAAGTACAAGAGGCTTTCAAGAATGAATGGAATAATTGGATTACTAGGGTGAGTGCTTTAAGAGAAATGATGCCCATAATGAAGGAGGATCCCTAGGAACCTACTAACATCCCTGAAGTCTTGCAAATTATTGACTCAGTCAATGAGATAACTACTTTCCATGAAAAGTTAAGTGTGCAGCTCCAAAGTAAGCTAAAAATATTTAAAGAAAGGGAGGAACATGGTATGCCTCAGATATTGAATCCAAAAGGTGAGTTGCAACCATTTGACACCTAGAAGAAATATTTGGTAGGAATTATTGCATCAGCTATGATGGCATTGACTATCACCGACTACATCCTGTTGAATCCAAGCATTGATACAATGGTGGTGATTGAAACAAAGATGGAAATTTTTGTTAAAGAGGCCAGGGTCTTGATTGATACCAGATACTCTCAGTACAGTACTAAAGTGCAAGGTTTATTCAATGTGAAGTGGCCAACTAAAGAAGAGGGGTGATCCCACAATACTGGTTTACAAATTTTGGCCAAACTGGACACTGAATTGATTTTTTCTAACTAAATTTTCACTTTCGAGCACCTATAGCAGCTAAATCGTGAGGAATTTGAAGATGATGCAAACTAGTGATTTGTGACATTTTTTCTATAGATTCTAAATATATATTTTTTAATTTTTTTGGAATCATATTGCATTTCTTTTTCCATCTCCTTTGAAAACTAGTTTTTTTTCAACAAATACCATTTTAAGGAGTGACACTCACCATATAACATATAATTTTTTTTCCATGAAGGATAAAATTCTATTTTTTTTTAATTTATATTTGTAATAATGATATATAGTGCTTCCAATTGGTTTCATAGTGTTTTATAGAATAGTTTTTCCTTAATCAAAGTTTCGAAGTCAAACCAATTACAATTCAGACATAGGCAGACTGTATAACACAACTTTTTTTGTATGTATCAAAATTCAATTTTATTTTTCTTGTTGGATCAAGGACTTCAATATCTGGTACACTCATATTTTTCAAAAAAATAATTTATAATCTTCTATTTTTCCACATGTGTAGAACATAGAGCTTGATTTTCGGTGAAAAACCTACATTCACAAGAAATAAAAAATAAATATAATAATTAAATTAAATTTATTTAAAATTATACTTTTTGGGAAGCTTATAATAAGGAATACATACTTACAAAAAAAAAAAGAATTCATTTAATCCCCCAAAAGGTAAATCAAAAGTGGTTTTTTATTAGCATTTTGATATGTGTAAAGGAGACTTTGTTATAGGTATGGTTTAAAACTAGCGGGGTTCTATCCAAGGGGGTTTGATCTAAGGTAGTTTGATCAAACCCTCTTCAATTGTAATGTTTTAAATTGAACATTTTAAGGATTAAATCATTATATTTTCTAAAACTATGTGATTTCAGCAAAAATCAGAATCTCCCAGAAATTGTAAACCAGCTTTGTGGGATCACCCAAAGTATAACACTTGGCTGGAAAAATACATAGAATGAATCTATGTAGGGAATGATAAGGAACAAGGTAAATAATGGATAGGAGAATAACAATGCATAGCCTGAATATAATATAGATTAGGCTTTTGGTAAAACATTGCAAAATATTGTTCTCTCCTCAATTAGAAATGGGTGGCACGTGGTGCTGATATGGATAAAACAATTTTGATTTTTTGTCTGCTTTCTTTATCTTTCTTTGTAAGTTTTGTTATTTGGTTTTCCCACGGTGGATGTTTTTGAGTGCATGGGGAATTTTTTGAAGTTTTTGTAACAAACAAATTATGCCTTTTTGAGGTGGGACCAGTTTTCTACAATGAGTTGAGGTTAATTTTGCCTCATGTTTATTATCACCACCTGAAGACTCAAGTGTAACTAAAAAAGGAATATTTGTTGCATCAATCCAATGAAATTTTGACATGTGTGCTTCCTATCCTAAGGCCTATTTTCTCTTTCATCTCTATAAGAAATAATTCAAGGCTAGAAGTAGTAGTTAGTTGAAAAATTCGGTTAACACTGCAAAATTTTAAGGGTAATACTAAGCATGTTTTAGATTTTTTGTCTTAAGTTTTTTTTGGAGTTCAGTGTTATGTATGTAATTTTGATAACAATATAGCAGCTACAATACAGAGCAGTACCAATTTCATGGCTATTTTCTCTTCTTGTATGTGTTTTATAAGTTATGAATGAAAGTAATCTAGGATTCCTTTTATTTGTCTCTATTGCCTCTCAATGGATGTTCAATTTCATGCTTGCTTATCAATTCAATGAATTAATATAAGTGCTTGGGTGAGATTGATAACTTGTAAGAACTGGATGAGCTAGGATGGTTGTAAGTAGTAATAATCATGAATGTCATAGAGGAATTTTGTAATGCAAGGTTTCTTAAGACTTGTAGGTGCTATTGTTTAAGTTGTTATCAGGTCACATAGGTTGATATTGGCTTTGTGCTTGGGATAAAGGCACTAGTTTGTGCAAAGTACTTGTGGTTTAGTTTTCATGTTGATTCATCATCAACTAATCACTTTTAATTTACAAATTCTTGAATGGATATCTCCATAGTTGTTTTGTGCTGAAGTTTTTCCTTCTCATGCTTTGATTATAATAAATTGATAAATGAGCTACCAACTTATTTGATGTACTATATTGTTGAGTAATTTTATGAGAAGTATCTATTATTGATAGTGTATTTAGTTAAAATTGTGTGAATTATTGAGTATACATAGTGGGATCACCCTCCTGAGTTTCACAGAGCCCAATGTATAGGAGTAGAGGTCTTGCAACTTCTACTTGTTCGTTGGCCAATCCCTTTAGAATAATGATTATTGGAAAAGGAAAAGTCCATAGGTATTTTTGGAGAGCTATTTGGTTCTTAAAAAATAACCAACACTATCATTGTTATTTCTTACATGATTGTGTAAAATATATTTACCTTCATGTTTGAATGTTTGTTTTAACTATTTTGTTGATGTATTATGCCATTTAGAAGTAGGAAGAAACACATTTCTAATCTTGGTGCATCACCATACTTTCATTTCATGTTCTCCTTCTATCTCTTTTCCCTTGTGATTTGTTAGATTAGGGTAGTGATAGGTTTTTCATTGTGTTGGGTTAGACCAACACAATTGCACTAAGTTTATAAGGGGAAGTTGTCCTTCTCTATATATTCAATCTCATTTGAGTAAGGTCCCACAACCTTGAAATCATTTCCATTGTGTCATTAGAACACTGAACTCTTGTTCAGTAGGGTACAATTTTTCATGATAGCAGGTTCATCTTCTTCTTCTTCATAAAATTCCAACACACATAAGGGGAAAGCACTTGTTGTAGTTACATATTCTAATTTAGAGATGTGGATACTTGAATCTAGAGCCTCACATCACATGGATTCATCGAAAAGTATGTTCTCTTCATTTGAGACTTATTCATCACCACCCACCCTGATGGATAACAACATATGTGCATGTTTATGGGAATGGATCCATTGACATGGATGACAAATAATTCAATGATGTTCTTTGTGTGCCTTCATTTTCAACCAATATCCTTTCTATGTATCAGATTACACATGGTGGTGTAGGTAAGAGTGTTGAGTTCACACTAGATTCTATCATAATCTGATATTTGCATAGTAGAGATATAGTTTTTGTTGGCAAGGTTGATCAACAATCTCAAGTCTATGCCTTCTCACATTTTTCTCCTAATGATTCAATAGATGTTCACACTCAAGTATGTTGTGTGGAAACTTTTGAGGAGATTCAGTATGGTCATTTGAATCTTGGTATTGTTTCATCTACTAAGGATCTTGTGACATGTGTTGATATTCCATCTCATTCATCTACTATTGTACTTGTGATGCTTATGATTCCACAGTTTTGGTTCCTTATGATTCAATGCAGTAGGACATTCATCATCTTCCAAAGATGGCTCATTGGGATGAGTACTTGAAATACATTGTTGGTTTGTTTTGTGAGTCCCAAATTTCATATTTGGGGGACATCATTGATTGCATTCATCTACTCTTTGATGGAGATGATCCTTCTTCAATTGTTGTGAGGGAACACTTTGACCCTCTTGTTCATTCTCTACATGATCATCCTTTGCAGTTTAATGTGAGTGTGGAGTCTTTTGGACAACATTTGGAGTAGGATTTTTTGTCTTCAAAGGAGGTATCCTTGTCTTTGGATTGTGTTCTACAATCGTCTCTAGGAGACTCTGCATTGTCTTTTTTAGTAGTGTGGCCTAGAATTCCTTTTTGGAGAATGACAAATTTTTGGCATCAACATGGAGACACTTGAGCATTCTTCAGAGACATCACACATCCTGCATACCATCTTGGTTTTGCTTCTTCCTAAGGGGAGGAATGTTGTTAGATGCTTTTGGATCATCTTCTGCATTCAATTTTGAGCTTCTACCATCATTGCAGGGGACTCAACATTAAAGGGGGTTCCATTGTCTCTCTTCTTCTTCTCTCTTATGGGGGAGCTTTTCCTTGCATGGGGTTTTGTCTTTCTCATTCTTCGTTGAGATAAAAAATTATTTTCTTATCTCTCTTTTAGGGAGTATTTTTTCCAACTAAGTTTTCTCCTTTTCTTCGTTTGCGAGAGATTATATTTGTATTGTACATGGGTACATAACATGGCCTCATATTCAGGACTTATCCTTGCATCTTTGTGTCATTTTCATAATAATCCACTACTCCCTAAGTTGCACTTAAGGGGGGGTGCTGGTGTAAATAAAGTATTATACCTAGTTAATTCATTACTAGGGGATGTACAAGACTTATTTACATGTTAAGTTTACTTAGGTCCTAGGAAGGAATCTTTCTAGAAGGTATTTTCATTAGTTGTTATCTTATTTTTTGACTTGTAACACATGTTTCCTATGTAGTTGTGATAAGTTGTCACGTGACATAGGATTAAGAAACTTGTCATAATCTTATATAGTCTTGTGTCTCACCTTGGCTATATAACCAGGTGGTCTCATATGTAAAACACACAACTATTGGAGTGATTTTCATTGCAATCTTGAGCATTGCATAAATTTATCTCTCTTGTGCTTTAATGAAGTGCCTATATCTTGGGTGGCTATAATCTTCAACCAATCTTGCATGGTGTAGAGTTATTATATATCAAATCTTAAAATGTGATACTCTTGTATCTGTTGGAAGGTTGAGGAAGTTTTTCATTGATGATGTTGTTTGGAAACATAAGCATGGAAGGCCCATAATGATGTGTTACGGTGTTCTCATTGATGTCAACATTGTAACTCATATGAATATTTTGATTGAAGATCATTTTTAATTATCTCTAATAGGTTTTCAAGTTGATAAGGAAGACATTTTTGCATAATGATCTGGTCCAATAAATATCTGTTATGTGGAAATTTGACTAAGTGTCAAATCTACTAGTTCAGTGTAACAGTGTGTCAATTTTTGGGTCTGCACCACTCCAAAAATGAAGGATTCACTATGTGCTTCTAACATCATTTTTCTAGTTGTTAGATATACCTAACTCCAAGATTTCATCTTGATTGGAAAAATAGTTTAAAAGTTATGAGTAACAAAATTCAGCCTAGAAAATTATAGTTATTTTCTATATAGTATCTTTGTGTGGGAGATTGTGTACATCTCCATGGATGAGTATTCGGTATTGTGCTCTTGAGGATAAGTTGTTAGATGTCAATAATTCATGGATTCTAGATGGTATTGAGTTTTGAGATCCACATGTCAATATATGGATACACAAATGAAGGTTTTCACTATTAGGTCTTATGCAAACCCTACCTAATATGGTTGAAGGTATGTTAAGGTTAAGTGAGCATTTATATCTTATGTAGGATATATTATAGGTCTATGTCAACCTATTTCAATATGTTTTGAGTTTTGAATTATAGTGTGTTGTGTGTATAAAATGATTTGATCCGACAAGTTATTTGTTCGGTGCTACATCTAATTAGGTTGACCTAATTGATGTTATACTTGATGTGGATGTATAAGTTGGATTGTTTTTAGTGTCTTGAGAAAAAGTAATGAACATGTGATGTGTATGATTTGAATTTGAGTAGAGTAGTGTGAAGTTAAGTTGAAGATCATAATTGTGTGAATGAAGAGCGAGATAGAGTGTTGAATCAAAATTAGATAAATTTTGTTTATTGTGCTTCAATGGAATTATAATGCATGCATGTCAGTTGCAATTATAAAAATTCAAAAATAGGTTGTGATCCATCATCTCTCTTCTATATTTTTCTCTATGGATAGTGAGTCCACCTACAGTGAGCATTTCTATAAATATAGTATAATCGGTTATAATAATTATGAGTTAATCCTCATCATGGTTTTTCCCATTTTGGGGTTTCCATGTAAAAATATTGGTGTTCATTTGTTATGTGATGTTGTGAATATTTCATGCTTTCTTTCCTTACTGTATTTGAATATGTTTTGGTAATTGGATGTTTAATGTTTGAATGGTTTAAGAGAATACTAATTCACCCCCCCTCTCAGTATTCTATGTGTTCAACAATTGGTATCAAGGCTTGGTTCTTTGGAAGGAGCTTAGCCACTTTAGGAAGGTCTTGGAATTTGAACACATAGCTAACAAGAAAATTTCCTATTCCTTTGGAAGAGATTCTTGCTATTTATTTTATAGAAGAAGATTGCATGCTTGTAAAAGATAGAGAACTCAAAGTTGCTCTTGAGGATCTAGAAAAAAATGAAGGTGAAAACAAAGATCTAAAGGAAAATGTCGAAGAAGCAAATGAGTGTATTAAATAATTGAGAGAGAAAATCAAGAAGTTCATAGAAAGGCATAAGGAAGTCAGTGAATAGTTGAAACAAACAAATGAAACTATCACTAGACTGAAAGTGCAAGTTGAATAAAAGAAAAGAGTTGAGGAATGTCTAAATGCAATGGTGAAAAGAAAATTAGAGGAATGTATAAGGATTGAACAAGAAGTGGTAAACCTAAGATCAAATCTGGAAAAAGCAAGAATTCATGAACACAAATTCAATATGATTTCTACAATGCTTGATGAGTTAATTGCAAGTCAAAAAGCATCAAAAATCAAAGGTAGCTTCGGATTTGAAAAAGAGGAAAGCTCAAAAGTAGAACAAACACCTAATGCAGAAGATAAGGTCAATGAACCAAATAAAATTGAAAACAAGAAAGACAACATAAAGATTCAGAATCAAATAAATGAAGCTAGAAGACCACCGGTAAGACAACCAATGCACAAAGGTGCCCATCTTTCAATTTTTTTTTCTATTCTTGCCATAAATTTGGACACAAAGAAATGGAATGTAGAAGAAGAATGAATCAAAATGTTCCATCCTTTTCTAATCAATGAATTGTTGCATTTTGTGGTCTTTTTGTTGATATGTGGTTGTCATTGATGTCAACACTATTAGCATAAGTGCATTTGAAGTTGTATATGTCAAGGATATTGAGAAAATTGTAAGGAAATAAGTTGTAGATTGTCAGTGGTAAAGTGAAGTTTAGTTTTTCAGTATGTTTTGTATGTTGATGATTAGAGGTTGTGGACTAAAGGTTTTGTTTATGAGTGTATCTAGTTTATCCACGTCAAGTTTTAGAGATCCGCATGAAGATTTGATCAAGTTATGAAGATTTCCATTTAGACAATTTTTTTGTTTCTTTAGTCAGTGTTCCTAATTGAGGATGATACTATTTCAATTAGTTCAGTTGTTGTGGATGCTTCTCTAGTGATTCATGTTGCTTGTAGATGTTTCTAGATCATGCTCTATCTTTTTTGCACGTTTGCATTGATCATTGTGATTGTGGTTGGTGATTTTATCTTGCGTGTTCATATTTTTCTTGTCCTTGGCCGACATGGTGTTGAAGCGTGTTATGGATATTTGAGGAGAAATTAATTGAAGTGTCTTCATGTTCGAGATATTTTTTTGGGTCCTCACTAAGTTGTGGTCAAATTTGGTTGATTCGCATTGATAATCTTTAATGATTTGTGCTAACAGTTTATATTCATTTTATTATTTCTTTGTGGATATATAAGAGTGATTGTTTATTCAAATTAAAGTGTGAATGAATGCTAGTGGATGCCGAGTGTGTGTGTATGTGTAAATATCACTCAAAGGTAGAGCAGCGTGTGAAGAAGTGTGAAGAAGTGTGAAGAAGTGTGAAGAAGAGTGAAGAAGAGTGAAGAGTTGTTCATGTGCTTAACTAGAACTGTAATCAGGAATTAGCATATGTTATTTTATAAGTTCAAATCCCTGAATGGCTATAATCTGAATCTATTTGTAAGACAACGTGTCTTCCTTGTAATTGAGTAGTGAGCACTAGGCGGTGTGCCTGAATGCAAGTGCATTCCCCATATTTCATTCTCTTATACTTTTAATAGGGTATAATCTTGTGGACTAACCTCCACCATGATTCTTCCCAGGTAATAGGGTTTCCACGTAAAAAATCTTGGTGTTATGTGTGTTTGTAATGTGTTGTTGATTCATGCTTTCATGGTTAATTATCAAATCTAAGAATAAGGTTAATAAGTTGAATAAGTTTTGAATTTCTGTGACAACTTATTCACCCCCCCTCTCAGTTGTCTTCCCTTGTACTGCCAACATGTTTTACATGAAAAATATTTGGTCATAGAGAAAGTGAATGCACAAGTCAAATGATGAATGACTATAACAATGGTAGAATGATTCAATCTTTCAATGGTTACTATTATACATCTTATGAATTTGGACACAATGTTAATCAATGCAGATCTAGAATAAATGGAAGCAAATACTGCTCAGAATAATGTTGTATGCTACAATTGCAGTAGACTTGGACACATTTCTAAGTTTTTCATAAGCATAAATACAAGGAAGGATAATCCTCTAAAAACTAAGCCAAGAGATATGGCTTAGGGGGAGCTTTAACGAATATATTTTCTCCTCTGCCAGAAAAGAGGTGTTGAGGTCTAAGCACAAAGATATGTGATGTAGATCAACATGCTTCATCTATTGGTGAAGATTGTGGAAGAAAATATGATGATGAAGAAGTTAGCAAAGATTTTGAAGTTGTTTTTATATACAGATAAAGTGTTTACAACTTTATGTGTTGAAACATTCAATGCAGAATTAGGTCAAATCAAAAGGTTATAGTGATTTCACTTAGGAAAATTCATTTCACAAAGGCATTCAAGAAGGATCAAAGAAACAAAGATAGAATTCAAAGTGTTCAAGGTGATTTGTGTTTCAGTGCATCAAAACCCTCATTCAACAAGTGTATAAAAGGTATTTTACGAGTTTGTTAACCCTAATTTTCAAAGAACTTTGCTTGGAAACAATTTAGGATCTATTTTTTAATGGCTACATCGAGGGTCATAGAGGTTACAAAAAAACCACCATCAAAATTCAAGAGGAATCTTGTGAAAGCCATAGATGATGACCCGTTAGGCACATTCTCTTCTATTCCATATGGGGTTTTATCAACTGAAGATATTAGGGAATATATTCATAGAAAAATGGAAGAGAATTCTCCCACTAAGTTAAGTGTAATATGTTAAAATGAGTTAACAAGAGAAAACTTCACCCTAAAGCCGGAATATAAAAACCTAGTCGAGAAGAAACTAGATGTATGGTATTGGTTTCAGGTAATTTATTTTATGATATCAAGTGGATCAAAATGGCCTTGAGTAGAATACGTGATCAGTTTTTCTAGACTAATATGCCAAATATGATCACAAAGGAAGTGATAAGAGAGGTCACTAGTCTATACTCCACCAGACCTGTCCCTATTTTGAGGTCCATTAAAAATGAAGTGGCTATGGAGAAAACAAGTGCAACATATGACAAGATATCCCTTGCAATAAATACCATTAAGAATACAGCTTTGAGATACATAGCCATGATGATTGGTTATAAAATTTATTATACAAACAAAGACAATTCTATATCTAGCACCACAATCAATGTGGCATATGGGATGGTATAAAATGGTGCATATTATTGATTGTGTGAGTTTCTTAGGTAACAATTAATGGAGAATTTGAAGTAGAATAAGGAAAAGAAATATGTGTTAAGTCTGGAACCTTGGTCATGTGTGTACTATTTTATTTCTTGAAGGAGCTTCCCATAATTGGAATTGTAAACTAGAAAAGAGGAAGGCTAGTTGCACATAAAATTACAAATCATATGAGGAGTCTTGGATATTTCAAAGCACAAGATGATGCCCTTACTACTTTCTTTGCAATATTCCAGAAGATAGTGTATGAGAGAGAGACAATTCCAAGGATAATTGTTGAGAGATACAAAAATCATATCCTTCCTTGTATCTAAAGACCAATGCATTATGGAGGCAGTGGAACCAAGAATTGTTTGGGTTCCTTAACTAGGATATGAGGTAACAAAAGCATATCTTATTGGCCATGTTGATATCTTGTTGAAGAGCCCCAAAGACACCACAAAACCAAGATATAGGACTTATGAGGAAAATTCCATGGAAATTCACATGGAATAGAGGAAACCACAAATCAAGAAGAATGTGGACAAGATGGTTGATGTATATGCTAAGGAAATAGGTCTTTCTAAAGAAAGAATGCAGTATGCAAGAGAGAGAGAGCCAAGGTAGACTAAAGTGTTGCATAAGCATCTAGAATTTCGAGATCTAGTAAGAATGCTACCATTCCTCTTTCTTTCTAGAAGTCCTCCAAGACTTTTCCTTCTAGTAGGGAGAAAAGAAAGGCAACTAACAATCCTCCGGTAAGGGAGAAATCCCCTTTGGTTACACAAGCTACAAAAGCTGAAAAGAAGAATATCACTATTGTACCACCTACTACCCTAGCTAAGAGAAGAGTGAAACAAAAAGCAATTAGAGAGAAGGGTATTGGCATAAATGTTGCAAAAGAAGAAGAAGAATTGGAAGAAGATGTACCCCCATTGGTCCAGAGAAGTGATGCTTCGCAAGGTGAAGCTAGTTCCAAAAGAATAATAATTGAATAATTGACACTAAAAGTGAAGAGGAGGTCAAAAAAGAAAAGGAAGTATTCAAGATCCATATAAGGGAAAAGAAGAAGGAAGCCAAGAAGGCTTCTCTGGAGAAAAAGAAGAAAGTAGAAGCAAAGAAGACTTCAGTTAAAAGCAAAGAAGAGGAACAAAAATAATCAGAAAGGCCTCATTCCCCCATGAAGTTGGAGGCACTGTTTAACAGTATTTTGAAAAATGAGATGTTGAAAGATACTACATCTTTGTATAAAGATGCGAATGAGGTGTAAAATGCCACCATTATTGAAGATATAGTATATTGTTGTACTTTAAGTTGATATGTAGAATATCAAGAAGGATATTCCTGAAGACCTATGGAACATTTTGTTAGAAAGGAGACAAGAGGCAATAAAAGAGCATGAAAGGCTAAAAGATGAAGCCTTGAAAAGAGTTGGTGCTCCATTATCCAAGGATGATAGAGCCACATTGGCTACTATATTTAGCAAGGAGCTATGAAAAAAGCAAAGGGTGACAACCCTTATGGGAAAAGACAAAGATGATCTTGAGAGAATCTAGAAGGAAAGCAATGATAAAGTAGAGGAAATTGTACATAAGCTATAATTGAGTCTAGTAGTTGAGGAAGAAGTGAATGTTGATACCATTGCTCCACAAACTAATGTAGAGGAAGAAGTGCAGACAAATGATTCTCAACATGAGCATGAGATAAATGAGGAATCTGCACAGGATAACACTCCTTCGGAAGTGGAGGACATGAAAAAAGGAAATAATGAAGAGGCAATTATCAGAGAATACATTGCAAAGGAGAATACCGCCACCCCTTCGATACGAAAAGATGAAGTTACTCCTCTGAAAAAACACTACAAAGAACAAAAACAAGGTTGATGCTTATAGGAATGATGATATAGAGAATGGAGAAGAAAATATTGATGAGTAAAAAGAAAAAAAGCATGAAAATGAAGATGAAGACAAGAACAAGGATGCATCTGGAGATGTAGAAATAGAAAAACTAATAGACTTCAACTGTGGAAATTGCTATGGCTTCTACTGAATCTTTCGAATCCTCCAAAGATTCCTTTAAAAATCTTTTGAGCATGCAGCCCAAATTTCAACTTGTTGTATCATCCCAATTCTTACAACTACCAATTTGCAAAAAGGAAATGTTGATTTGGAAAAAATAACTCCCATCCACAAGATATAACTAGGAGACATGTTTCATGCATTTTCAAGAAAGGAAATAATTGAAACACATCATAAAAGTGGAGAACTTATGGAAGAAGCAGTTAAGGAATTTCAAGAGACCCTACCCAAATCAAACATTGACACCACACTCTCTGGTATGGGAAACTTAAGACTACTGATTGATTCATTTAAGGTATATGCATCTGGATTAAAGGAAGAAGTGGAGAAAGAAGTGGAGAAAAGGATAAGTGATAAGAGGATGTTGGAGATAACAGATAAATGTGCAATTGCACATAAAATTTTTTTAGAATTATAAAAAGATGTTGAAGGATGTGTTGATGAGGCAAAG